>ML792440.1:160927-190745 GCA_009831015.1 Picea engelmannii | reverse complement strand
ATATATAATGATTTCCAAGTATAAACATCCAATAATACCTCTTTAAGACATTAGCCATTGAAAATTACTATGGCTGTTATGAATTTGCAGTAGTACAACAATTTATAACAACATGCATAAGTTTGTAACAACAACAATAAAAGGATATAAAAAATGCATTAATTGACAATGAAAATTTAGCACATATCCAATAGGTTGATATCCAATTGTTTCAAGCAATTTCTAGTCATGTTATACCACCATTAGAGCATTGTATGCAACAAATTAGATTATGCTAAGATGGATGTAGCACAATTTTGCAACAACAAGAAGTTTATTAGTCAATTAGCTTAAGTTAATATAAGTAAAGTTAGTAGGAATATTGAGAGAATTAAAATAGAGAGTTTGTTGATCAATTTCACCATAAGAGAGCTTAAATATTAGTGCCTTTGAGGGTTGTGGAGTCTTTACTACAATAATACAATAAGTTTTGGAGATGAAGCTAACAAAGACTAAGAGGTAGGGCTTAAACTCTAAGGTACTAGCACATTAGGGCCTTACGGTTTTAAGCCTTGATGAGAAGGATTTCTATAGTGCAAGCACTTTTGGGCTCTAACAACCTTTTCTCCCTTCTTAAGTACTTCAACTAGGTCACAATAAAGAGTCTAGGGCCAAAATCTTAAAGTGCCAGCCCTTTAGGGATTTAGGAGTCTAACCCTAGCTAGAATTTCTTCACAAATTTTGTACAAAATTAACCTTGTGAGAGGAGGAAGCACTTATGCTCCTCTCTTAGGGTTTCACCAAGCAAGATGTCTAGCGTGAACAAGTAAAATTCACCATGAAACACTAATAATATGAAACAAAATTGTAGAAATTTACTTACTTCACTAAGATATCACAAGAGTAAATCCTAATTGCAACAATTTCATCAAAAATCAGCAAAGAAGCATCTATACTTGACCTCCAAAAGATAGCGCATGAGAGACAAAAGCCAATAACCCAAAGATAGTGAAAAATTTCAGACTTCGTACTCTCACAAATGTGAGAATATGTGATGGTAAAATGAAATGTCAAGGCCCTTCATTTATATGGAGCTACCTTGACCTATTTTTCCACACAAAATTGTCAACAAAAAATATAAGAGGGCTGACCCCTCTAATTTACTTGTACATTTTGCAAAAATGAAATTTACATAAAATAAAACCCTAAAAGGGTGACGTCATGCCCTAGAAGGATGGCATAGTGCTATAAGTGAGACATCGAGCCTTCAAGATGAGATCGTTGGGACTCCAAAGGCCATATATCATACTCTCACGAGTCAATTCCATTGTATAAATAAACCACCTTCTTTGTTTATTATACACAGATCTAGTTTTATATCATTTGCTCTCTCTTTTGTTTGTAGAAGTATGGTGTTGCACTGTGATCCCGAGGAGTTCTTAACTCCTTCATGGTACCAGAGCTATGCTACAAACCCATTCTCCTTTTTTCCTGAGAGATTTGCAAGTCTTTTAATCTTTAAGATTGAGATCAAACATGCCAAGAATTGATTGAGGAGGTCTGATGGGCGTCGATCAACTTTCTTAGCGATTTGTTGCTGCAAGGGTCATTTTTTGATCCGCATGTTCAAGGATTTTACTGCAACGCTAAAAGCTCCAAAGTTCTTAACTCATTTATGAGGTCATTGGGAAAGCCTCCCCTGTGGTGGACCTCCTCCATCACTAAAACGAGGGAGTTTCTTACTAAGGTGACTGCGGTAAGATTTTCCATAGTTACGCAGATTTGGGGGACTTGTGTTGAGCTTTGCACAACTACAAACCCTGAGATAATATGATCAAATCCATGGAGATAGGTTTGAAATCCCTGAAGACCATTGTCAAGAATTTGCGAGTTTCAACTGTACCCATCAATCTACATAGGATTTTGATTTCAAAGCAAATAATGATAAGAGATTAGAATATAGCTCTCAAAACTATGATTGTGAAATTAATGGGCCAATAGCTAAAGCAATAGGTGATGTCGTTGCACCGGAATAGGACGACTCAAGCTATGTAAAGAAGTTTAGTAAGATAGGGATCATAACAAGAAGTTTAAAATGGTGGTAATTTCTTTTTCATGAATTCCTCATTTTTGAATCAAGTTGCTGGTTGCTATTGATAAGTAATAGGCTTTATTCCATAGAAGAATATCTAGTGACTCCCTTTCCATGTTTTCAATCTGTTGGTTCCATGGGATCGATCCCTACAAACTTCATATTGCCCTTATCATCATATCGATCTCGACCTGGAATTATTGGTGTCTTTGCTTTCGATGCCTTCATATTTGATGTTTGCATAGGGAAACTATATGGGTAGAGTGACCATTCAAAACATTAGTTTGGAAAACTCACACACAGTTAAATCCCCCTATCAATGAATGCATGGTTCGTCCTACCGACTAAGCTGATAGCAATTACGTAGGTAAATTGCCTACTGCAAACTAGGGTAGCTAAGGGTGTCAATGAGAGATTCCCGACCTTCTTTTCACATTTAAGTAAGTGGGGCTGGAAAGGAAGGCAACTAGGGTGGGAATCCAGAAAAAAATAGGTAGGAGGAGGGCAGAGAACATTTGAAGGAAGAAGGGTGGAGTTAGCGGAATCTCATCCATTTCAGTAACGATTACAACCAAGTGAATAGCGAGAAAAATGCGTTTTCCATACAAGTTTCCTATCCCCACAAAAATCCATTCTGCTATCTTCAACAGGATTGCGTGAGAAATCATTGATGTGCGAAGCTCATTGAAAGTGTAGATTTTCCGCTTCTGTAGTATGAGACCAGATGGATATCCTTTACTAAAAAAATGGTGCATATTCTACATGCGAATAGGTCTCACGGATATTGAGCAAATAAGCTCTAAATGAGAAAAATATATTGCTCCATGCGATGGAAACGGTCGACCCAACTCCCCTAACTATAGCACATTAGTGTGTTTGCTAGCATTGGTAAGATTCTGACATGATAGTGCTGGCACGAGGCAATGAGAATGGAACTCTCAAAAACACGTGTACCATTGTATTAGAAAAACACGTGTCCTAACTGTAGAACATTGTAATACAAACCAAAACAGAGTGCCACAACCCTCAAGTGAAATGTATTATTCTTGAACCAACAGACCTTGCTAATTCCTATCCAAAATATTAACTAAAAGCATGGTAGGTGTACTACCAAACAAACTAACTCAAAAGTAACTTAACCTAACAAAATATTGCACAGAGCAAATAAATTAAAAAGTTGGTCATTGAAGGGAATCTTCTATCACCCAGGATTCTTATTTGAGATTCTCATGGCACATGTAATTAGTTGGGTGCTACATTGGGAATATGTCTTCATTGGCAGCCTCAAGCTCCAAATTGGGATGACACTAGGCGACTAAATCTTGTCCTTGAGTTTCGTAGTTGCATAAGAATTGGATGAAGAGGGATATTGGGGTCCCTCCCATGGGAAATTGAGGACACTGAAGATGTAAGATACCCATGAAAATGCTAAATTTACCTTCAAGTCAAGCTCCATAAATTTACTTCTCTACATTTGCATGAAGTCCCTCATTTCCTTATCTAGACCATAAAGAAATAAATCAATTCAATGGAATTCTCAACAACATAGAGATCCCATTCTTGTATTTCCACTATCAATTTCCCCTCTCACTCCTCATACCAGTGATCCCATTGAAAGTTTGAGGACACCACAAACTTCCTTGCCTTTGCAACCCCAATATCACATTGCCCAACACTTATTTTAATATCAACCATATCACATCAAATACACCCATCCTCAATGCATCCATGAGCAATTGCTAACCAATTGAGGAAGAAATTACATGTCAAAATTCTAATGGGGATTACACAAATTTCTTCCACTAAAAGGATAATTCACTTCCTCACTCGAATCCTAGTTGAATTGCTAACAAAACATGATCCTGGATTCACACCCCCAAAGAAGAGATAGAGTGAGGGAGAGGGAGAGGGAGAACCTACAAGCTTAGACTTAAATTCCAATGGTAATAAACCACATGCAATGCATGATCGATCCATTAATAACTTTGAATAATTTTTGCATAGGTGATTGAATACATTGGTGAATGGGGTGAGGTATGCACCTTAAATGTCTACCCCAATGGGATTGTGTGATTAGACATATGGAAAACTTAAATGTTGATAAATATCAAGCGAGGGGTGAGAAGAAAGAATCCCCCCTTTTTATTCTCATGAAGCCTTTGTTCATGCCCACCCCAACATGTTGATAAATATCAAGGGAGGGGTGAGAAGAAGGAATCCCCCCTTTTTATTCTCATGAAGCCTTTGTTCATGCCCACCCCAACATTATCCAAGTGATCAACTTCAAAATTGCGGGATCGCAAAACTGGGAAAAATTCAAATTCCAATTGCAAGGATTGAACTTTATCTTGCGAGGTCTATTTGGGAATATTTTTATAGTCTGACCAAATTATGTATGTGAACTATGGAAGAGTAGAGACTAAGGTTTTTAGGGTTATTGATCATGATGAAATTGACAAAATTTGATTATGAGACCAAGAAGTATAAAAACACAATTTAAAAAGTTCCATGGAAACAAAGGTGATTTCTACTTCACATTTAATGAAAGGTACCAAGTGGAATGTAGAATATATCATATGGCCAGGCGTTAGAGAGCTTGTTGTGTCTTCTACACTAAAATTCTAAAGGATTGACATTCTGATATTGGGTGAGGTAGTTACACATTTACAAAGTAAGAAAACCAAGGAATTGTATGTATTGAAATTAATTGGTTTGGAACTCTACCAAGTGGCCTCTTCATCTATGTTATAGAAATGTCTACTAGTCTAATTGATGGTTATCTATAAAAGAGAAACACAGGTGTTTTAAGTGGCTTAGAGTGGATGATATAGTTTCATGCCATCGTGCATTGGAGTTAACTTGAGTTCTCATTTCGTAAAGTAGGAAATTTGTTTTGTGGAGAGCTTTTTCTATAATATTATTAAGTTGCGATTCACTCATCATGATCACCTCTTCTAAATGTAGCATAAGTGGTTGTGAATCCACATGAAGGAGGAGGTCACTCACCTTGGAATCCAGTCATCCAAATGTTGCTCTAGACTTAGTGAAATTCCCAAAGAAGCTTCAATATGCAATTAACCCATCAAATTGATGGTGTTTAGGTGTCAAAGAGTTATTGCTTGGGTTTTGATTAGTGTTCTTAGCATGCAAAGTTGAATAGGAAACCTCAAATGTTAGCTGTCCTTCCAAAGCCAATGATTTTTGGCTTTGCAACCATTCAACCCAACAAATAGACAACCTCATAGGTCAAGTGACATTCGTAGATCAATATTTGTCTTGGAAACCTTCAAACACAACAAATACGTGACATTGGATCCCAACAAGCATTCCTAAGTCAATGACTTTCCTTCCAACCTCTCAGTCAACTTGATTTTATCCATTCTTTTTATTCCCTATGTTGAGGTTTCCCAAACATAACGTTGAGTTTGTTATTTTCATTCTTAACATTTTTTTTGATAAATGCATTGGATAATAGTTATATTCCTTTGTTTCTCATTTACTCCATGGAAGCTCTTTTCAACTCTTTTATTGTATATGAGTGTTTTCATTGCCTTTATTTATCTATTGAAAATTGGGAGTTGTCCAAGACCATTCCAACTACTTGAGAGCCTATTTCCTTCACATCTAATGCACAACACTTTGAAGACCCTAGATAACTCATATATCATTAATTTTTTTCTAGGTTATATAAATGCTTTGGGCATTCTGAGGGAGGGATGATTGTTTGTCATTACTAGCTAGTTGCTAATATATACTAGAGGAAAGATTGTAGGATTATGTGTGCAAAAATCAATTAATGCAATCCTTTTGTTCTTATATAGGAGAGTAGAATAAATTTATCTAGTGGGAAGAGAAATGTTTTCTTTCTTATAATCCCTATCTTCCTCTTGGTTGTAGAAAATCAATCTTCCTTTGGGTATTGGGTATTTTCTTCCAAATATTTTTTCTTTTCCTATGGGAAGATTTTTAATAATCATTAGTGATAGAAACTCCATTTTAGAAGACAACATAGTTGTTTGTGAGAATGTATATTGACAAGCTTGTGAGTGCATATTCATTGTTGACAGAGTGAGAAGTTTACAATACATGAATTTGTATTACAATCCTAAAAGAAGAACTTGGATGAAAGAGAGAGAGCTTTAAATTTGTTCATTTGATAAATATATTGACCATAATCATCAACCATAGGCTTAGATTGTATTCCAAGTTTTAACAATAATTCCATTTGGAAAGGATATGGTGTTATAATTTTCATTCATAGGATTATTTTTTAGTAGTTAACCATGCATATGACTTGGTATTTCAAGATTTCATAAAACAAGCCCCATTAATTTTTTTTTTTTTGCTTTAGATTTTTATGGTGAAGACTTCTTGCCATAATAATTAATCATTTATCTTGTTGGGATCCTCCCTAAGGGTGTAATGGGGGGATGAAGGGCCCATGTTAGAGAAATAACATTGGAGGCATCCGATGTAGGGTGTACTAGGTCCACTATGGATAATATTAAATAGTGCCCACTATGGTAGTTAGTATTGATTAAATGTAATGGGGATTTATTAAAGAAGGTTCACCAGGAAGTTAGGAGTGTTGATTAATTGGGTTGGTTGTCATTGATGTCAACCCTTGATGAAAGTCCAGTAGCGAATTCCGGTAGCACAGTGGTTTGGGTAATGGACCCAAGTTTGTTTGATGGATAATGGTATGCGTTTTGATATATTTGCAGGTAAGACTATTCTATATGGATAGTACATGTCATGCCATTTCCGGTGGTATGTGGAACACCACATAACTCCTCACGGTTAGAGATTTATGGCCATGTGAAGTTGGAAAAAGGTTTGGGTAATGGACCCAAGTTTGTTTGATGGATAATGGTATGCGTTTTGATATATTTGTAGGTAATAATATTATATATGGATAGTACATGTCATGCCATTTCCATTGGTATGTGGAACGTCACATAACTCCTCACGGTTAGAGAGTTATGGCCATGTGAAGTTGGAGAACCCTCATGAGTCATCTAGAAGCCCCAAAATGTCAAAGTAGTCAAAGTGGTTTAAGAGATTTTAGAAGGTAAATAATAAAGTGAAGTGATGAGTGTACTATAATTCAAAGTGAATACAAAATAAATTATTTAAATAATAAATTTAATGGAGAAATTACTAAGTTTACAAGTGGTTAGAAGTGGGTTAACCCTAAAATAAGGAAAGTGGGTTAAGCTGGTTAAAAGGTAAACCCTTGAGGAAGCTACATGAAAGTATAAATAAGAGGCAAGGCTCTCTCATTTTAATTACACTTGAGCATATTGAATATCTACAGGTGATTGAGGTAACCAAAGGATATCTAAGCCGGATTTCAGAGGGAAGGTGAAGTAAAGAAGGCCAAAATTCAAGGGAGGATAAATTCTTTTGATGATGCTTTCTAAGGTATGTTATTTACATGTCATCTCACCATTTTTGTAATAATTTTTTTTCTAGAATGAATCAGACCGTAAAATTAGGAGGCCATTAAGGAAACATATCCAAGTAGTTGTGATACAAATTTAAGCTTGTGGGTCGTTGTATCTTTGGAGTTACACGCCTTGGAAAACAGGGTTTGTGGCTAGTCCTGAAACTAGTCTAAAACATGTGTTTCGGGTAAAAACGTCATAACTTCTTCATAAAAGATCCAAATTCAGTAAGACCAAATGTATTGGTTAGAATACATTCTGTAGTATTCTTTGTACAATTTTCAGATCCATACAAAAAATATTCCGTGCGGGGCACGCTCTACAAGTTCGCTCTCTAAAATAAGCCAGAATTCAACAAGGTATGCCATTTTTTCTATAAATCCTTTTCTGAGAGGTTCCAAGTAGTGAAGTATAGAGTGATTGCATAAACGACACTAAATAACATTATGTACCATTTTTAGATCTTTATTCATTACAGGTACATAGTTATGATTATTTCAAGTTAGGGTTGTTGACTAATCCAAAATTAGTCATGTGAGACTAAAGTAAAGTTTGATGAAAATGATAGTCTCTTGTTGTTAAAGTTCAGGAAGGTTTGCAGGTTTGTGATCTTATACACCAGTTATATTACAAAGTTACAAATCAAATTTGGATGATGAAATTGATGAGGGCTTGATCTTGGTGATGATTATGAGTTGTTGTGTTATGATTGGTTGATGCACATCTTTGAGAGTTGTCTTGGTGATTGATCTTGGTGAGTATATTTGATTTGGTTGATAAGGTTGATTACAGGTTGTTTGGTACAGGTTGGTGCATGGTTGATGCACTTGTTTATGGTACAGGTTGAGGTACAGGTTGGTGCACAATTGATGCACTTGTTTATGGTACAGGTTGATTACAGGTTGTTTGGTACAGGTTGGTGCATGGTTGATGCACTTGTTTATGGTATAGGTTGATTATAGGTTGAGGTACAAATTGATTCATGGTTGATGCATGGTTCAGGTTGATTGGTACATGTTCACAACAATACATCTCACAATGATAGTGTGACAATGATTCCATCATTCTACTTCTACGTTAAGGTGGTTAGACGGGGCAAGGACATGTGGTTGTAGCCACCTTCCGGTTGTATCTGAAGAAAATAGGGGATCGTACCCTCCTTCTGGTTGTAGCCAGAGAATTGGGGAGTTGGAGCTTCCTTAAGGTTGTAGCATGAGAAATTAGGGGGTTGGAGCCTCCTTCCAGTTGCAGCTGGAAAACAAAGGAAGTTAGTGCTTCCAATGAATGTAATTCTTAAAGACATATAAGAAAAATTATTCCGTGGTTTTCTCCCTCTTTGGGTTTCCACGTAAAAACACTGGTGTACTGTGTATGTGTATGATTGCTCATTTGTTCATTGTTTATTTACTCTGCAACTATTGGATGATAATGCTACATTGATATAACACTTGCATATTGTGGTTAAAAATAATTGAATTGATCTATTACTGATTCACCCCTTTCTCAGTAATCCATGAATTGGTATCAGAGAAAGTTCCTTTAGGAAACAATTTAACCACTGGAAGGAGATCATGGATTATTCTGAGAATGGAGTACCACTGTTTAATGGTCATAATGGTTTAAAGTATGAGATGTGGAGAATAAGGATGAAAGTATTTTTACAGGCACATAAATTATATTTGGCTATCAGTCATTGCAAGATATGATAGTTGAAAAAGGGAAAAGACTGCAGGCAAGAAGGAATTGAAGAAGAATAACAAAATAACAATGGATTTCATCTGGGAAGGATTACCTAATTCAGTAAGAGAAAAGGTTGGTAAATTTTCATTAGACAAAAAACTTTGGGATAAGTTACATGACATATATTCTTCACCCATCACAGATTCAAAAAATGCCAAAGAAGATGCAGGTACATATCAAGAAGAAATATGCTCACCATGTCAAATAGATTCAGAAGATGAAGAGTACATAATCAATAGAGGTATTTTGTTTTTCTTTAATTATGAAAAACAAGGACATCTTGAAATAGAATACCATGAAGGAAATGAGACAGAAAAAACAAATTGAAAAAGAAGACAATTATGAGGCATAATTGATTAGTGCTTTAGATGAACTAAGAGAAGAAAACAAGCCACTCAAGAAAGAATTGATGAAACAAAAGGAAAGTGTTCACATTTTTGAAGAATCCCAACAGGTCATCGAAAACTTAAGAACTTAGCTAGAAGAAGCCAGAAATATCGACAAAATATTGAATATCAAAAACAGTGTTTGGAAGCCAACATAGCAACACATAAGGAAGAAGACGAAATGAGAGAGAATATATTGACAGATCATCTTAAGGAAATAAATAACGATCTCAACCAGCTTGAGTCAGAGTTTGTTCAAGAAGAGAAAGTACTTGAAGAAGAAATAATCACATTAAAAATTCAGCTTGAAGAAGCGAAGAGAATAGAAGAAGTCATGAAGTCTCAAATATTAAAGAAAGAAGAAGAGGTTGAGAATCTTGAAGAAGAAGTTGTCACATTGAGAAGTAAAATTATCAAGCTCAAAAAGAACGTTGAAGAGACAAAAACATCCACATAAGTTACAAAGAATGAAGAGAAACACTCTAGGTTGCTAGAAAAGAAAAATGAAGAAAATAGAAAGAGTTATGTAGAAGTACTCAAAGGAAGGAATCATAGTCAACTAGAATCTAAGAAAACTATTGAAGATACATCTTCAATAAGACCATCTGTGTTCAAGCCACAAAGAAGCTTCAATCATGATCATGATCAGTCAACGTAGAAATTCAGAAGGACTACACCACAAAGAAGATCATTCACTCCCAGGTATGCAAATTTATTTTATGGTCATTGCTTTTATTGTACTAATTTTGGACATAAGGTTGCAAATTGCAGGGATTATAAAAGAAATATTCAAGCAAGAAGTGCCTATGTGGCCGCACGTAACATTGAGTGTTACAAATGTCATAACTATGGACACATAGCCAATGATTGTAGAAGAATGATCGACACTTCCATGAAAGAGAACACTGATATCAGATATAAGAAACTATGGATAAGAAAACAAGAAGAACATGTGAAAAAAGACCAGGTACCAGAGATCACAAGATTGACAATAAAACAAGATGAAAAAAATTGTACAGAGAAAAATAAAGATGTCAGATACAAAAATGTTTGGAAAATAACTGAAAGAAAGGAAGGACATGTAAATAAGGAACCGATTCAAGAGATTGTACTTTCAAGCATTGTAGTGAAAGATGAATCCACACAAAGAAAGAAAGAATTTAGAGCTCAGAGAGATAATGGATCTACCAATGAAGATGATGATGAATCTACCAATGAAGATGATGATGAATACACATCAGAGCAGAAATTTTTCTGAGCCATCCGACTTAGAGACTCCCAGGCAATATGAATATTAGACAAGAGGATTCTATGCGATAACCGTGACAGACCAAATAACCATCCTTCAAGCAAATTGCAGAGTTTGAGAAGACAGATTCAGAGCAGTCAGTTAGCAGAAGTACAGTTTGATAGATTAATCAAGACTTCATGATAGTATAGTGATAGATGGGTCATCATTATGGACAATTGCGCAAGTAGAGTCTTGGACAGTATGGAAAAAGATGGATTCGTAAGAACAGTTAGCAGGTTTGGACAAATATATGATAGTGGACGAGAGCATGGATTCATATATTGGTTCAGAGAGTGGTTCAAAGACAAAGGAAAATTATCATAATGGATGATTATTACACAGGAAATGGCTCGAACAATGCTAATGGATTCCAAATTGACAGATATTTTTTGGACACATGAAATGCATACAACTGTTCACATTCAAAACAGAGTAATTCTCGGAAACAAAAATGACAAAACTTCCTACGAACTATGGAAAGGAAGCGCAAACAACAACCTCTACATCAAGGTAACTCAAGGTAGTATTTTATTAATTGAAATTTAAGTTGATGATATTGTTTTGGAAGTACTAATTATAGGTTAAGCCAGAAATTTGCAAAGGATATGCATAATGAATTTGAAATTTCATTACTTGGAGAACTATCCTTCTTTTTGGGTCTTCAGATATGTCAAAACAACCAATGAATTTTTATTTCTCATATTAAGTATATTAGAGAAATGCTAAAGAGGTTCGAAATGGAAGATTGCAAACTAGTTACCACTCCTATGCAAACCTATTGCAAGTTGAAAAAATATGATGATTCAAAGTCTACAGACCAGAGGCAATACATGTCAATGATTGGTAGCTTACTATATGTGACAACATCCAGACCAGATGTAATGCAGGAAATTGAACAAGTGGCATGATTTCAAGCAACACCAAAGGAATCACATGTATTAGCAGTGAAGAGGATTTTTAGATATCTCAAAGAAACATACGAGTTTGGATTATGGTATCCAAAAGGAAAGGATCTATCACTTATTGCCTACACATATGAAGATTGGGCAGGTTGCATTGATGACCGACGAAGCACCAGTGGATCAACGTTCTACTTGGGTGAGTGTTTAGTATCATGGTTAAGCAAGAAAAAATCATCAGTATCCTTATCTACAGCCGAGGCAGAGTATATTGCAACAACAACATGTTGTACACAAGTTCTATGGATGAAACAAACTTTGGCATATATACAGGTTGAGTATGATGATTCCATTCCAATCTATTGTGATAATACACGCGCCATCAATATCTCAAAGAACCCAATGATGCACTCCAAGATGAAGAACATACCAATAAAGTATCACTTTCTATGAGAACAGGTTGCAGAGAAGAACACCAGAGCTAAATATGTGGGCACAAAAGAACAAGTGGCAGACATCTTTACAAAAATGCTTCCAAGAGAATCCTTTGAGTATCTTCGCCAGAGACTTGGAGCAGTTTCTACTCCAAAATGAATGCTTTTGAATGCTTATCTTATATGTCTTAGATCTACATGAGGAAGCACCATAAATATGACAATTCAGGTTGGAAGATCAGTTTCAAGAAGATTTCAGTCAGGGGGAGTATCCCCAAGGACAATTCAGTTAGGGGGAGCAACCCCAGATGGAAATATACTTTTTCCATTGATGACAAAGGGGGATAGATTTATCAAATGCAAAGGTAAATGAAAAGGTAAAGGTAAAGGGGGAACATGAGTGACATGAATTCAATATTGCATTCGAGTGTTGCAATCAATTCCAAAGGAGGATATTGTTGATTAATTGGGTTGGTTGTCATTGATGCCAACCCTTGAAGAAAGTCTGGTAGCGAATTTTGGTAGCACAATGGTTTGGGTAATGGACCCAAGTTTGTTTGATGGATAATGGTATAAGTTTTGATATATTTATAGGTAATACTATTCCATATGGATAGTACATGTCATTCCATTTCCAATGGTATGTGGAACTTCACATAACTCCTCACGGTTAAAGAGTTATGGCCATGTGAAGTTGGAGAAAGGTTTGGGTAATGGACCCAAGTTTGTTTGATGGATAATGGTATGAGTTTTGATATATTTTCAGGTAAGAATATTATAGATGGATGGTACATGCCATGCCATTTCCAGTGTTATGTGGAACGCCACATAACTCCTCACGGTTAGAGAGTTATGGCCATGAGAAGTTGGAGAACCCTCACGAGTCATCTAGAAGTCCCAAAAGGTCAAAGTAGTCAAAGTGGTTTAAGAGATTTTAGAAGGTAAATAATAAAGTGAAGTGATGTGTACTATAAGTCAAAGTGAATACAAAATAAATTATTTAAATAATAAAGTTAATGGAGAAATTACTAAGTTGACTAGTGGTTAGAAGTGGGTTAACCCTAAAATAAGGAAAGTGGGTTAAGATGGTTAAAAGGTAACCCCTTGAGGAAGCTACATGAAAGCATAGATAAGAGGCAAGGCTCTCTCATTTTAATCACACTTTAGCATATTGAATATCTATAGGTGACTGAGGTAACCAAAGTATATCTAAGTCGAATTTCATAGGGAAGGTGAAGTAAAGAAGGCCGAAATTCAAGGGAGGATAAATTCTTTTGATGATGCTTTCTAAGGTATGTTATTTACAAATCATCTCACCATTTTAGCAATAATTTGTTTTCTAGAATGATTCAGACCGTGAAATTGGGAGGCAATTGAGGAAACATATCCAAGTAGTTGTGATACAAATTTCAGCTTGTGGGTCATTGTATTTTTGTATTTACATGTCGTGGAAAATAGGGTTTGTGGCTAGTCCTGAAACTAGTCTAAAACAGGTGTTTCGGGTAAAAACGTCATAAATTCTTCATAACAGATCCAACTTTAGTAAGACAAAATTTATTGGTTAGAATACATTCTGTAGTATTTTTTGTACAATTTTTAGATCCATACAACAAATATTCCGTGCGGGGCACGCTCTACAATTTCACTCTCTAGAATAAGACAGAATCAACAAGGTATACCATTTTTGCTATAAATACTTTTATGAGAGGTTCCAAGTAGTCAAGTCTAGAGGAATTGCACAAAAGACACTGAAGAACATTTTGCACCATTTTTAGATCTTTATTCATTACAGGTACATAGTTATGATTATTTCAAGTTAGGGTTGTTGACTAATACAAAATTAGTCATGTGAGACTAAAGTAAAGTTTGATAAAAATGATAGTCTCTTGTTGTTAAATTTAAGGAAGGTTTGTAGGTATGTGATCTTATGCACCAGGTCTATTACAAAGGTTCAAATCAGATTTGGATGATGAAATTTATGAGGGATTTTGGTTGAGGTACATGTTGGGTACATGGTTGAGACAAGTAGTTCATGAGTTGGCACACACATGAGGTGTATAGTTGATGATGTTGGCACATCTTTATGAGTCATAATTGATGAGTAGTTGATACATGATTGGTACATACTTGGTACATGGTTGGAGACACTTTTTAGTAGTATTGTTGACACATTGTTTATGGATGATGTAGCATACTTGTATTGGTATATTATTAGAAGCACATATTGATCTTGGTGATGATTATGAGTTGTTTTGTTATGCTTGGTTGATGTACATATTTGAGAGTTTTCTTGGTGAGTATACCTGATTTGGTTGATAAGGTTGATTACAGGTTGTTTGGTACTATTTGGTGCATGGTTGATGCACTTGTTTATGGTACAGGCTGATTACAAGTTGAGGTACATGTTGGTGCACGGTTTATGCACTTGTTTATGGTACAGGTTGATTATAGGTTGTTTGGTACAAGTTGGTGCATGGTTGATGCACTTGTTTATGGTACAGGTTGATTACAGGTTGAGGTACAGGTTGATGCATGGTTGAAGCATGGTTCAGGTTATTGGTACAAGTTTTTTGGTGCAGGTTGATTGGTACAGGTTTACAATAGTACATATCATAGTGATAGTGTGACAGTGGTTCCATCATTCTACTTCTACATCATGGCAGTTGGACGGGGCAAGGACATGTGGTTTTAGCCACCTTTTGGTTGTAGTCAAAGAACATAGGAGGTCGTAGCCTCCTTATGGTTGTAGCTAGAGAATTGGGGAATTGGAGCTTCCCTCAGGTTGTAGCCTAAGAAATTAGGGGGTTGGAGCCTCCTTCTAGTTGCAGCTGGAAAAAAAAGGAAGTTGGTGCTTCCAATGAATGTAATTCATAAAGACATATAAGAAAAAACATTCTATGGTTTTCTCCCGCTTTGGGTTTCCACGTAAAACACCGGTGTACTGTGAATGTGTATGATTGCTCATTTATTCATTGTTTATTTACTCTACAACTATTGGATGATAATGCTACATTGATATAACACTTGCATATTATGGTTGAAAATGATTGAATTTCTCTATTACTGATTCACCCCCCCTCTCAGTAATCCAACAAGGAGGTTGTTATGATTAGGGTTCTTTTGTTAGCTATAAATAAGGATGGAGTCCTCCTAATGAGTCATGTGTGGAAGGGTATTATATTTGGAACTTAACTCATCAGGTGGTTTCCCCCTTGAAGAGGCAAGTGAACACGAGTGGACTCATTCCATAAGAGGATCAATTGTAAGGTGTTTCCATACTTTAATTCTTTTGATATTAGTAAAGTGTGGATAATTTCTATCTTATTTTTGAACATATTGTATGTGATATTATTTTCAGATCTAAGGTACTTAACAAGTCGTACCAAATCTAGGTTTAAGGTGGAGCATATTGGACTACTTCAATAGGGTGAATATCACTTGTACATGGGACATCGGTTCTTTGGCTTAGTTTAGCATTGCATTCAACACTCATCCATGGGACCCCAGTTTATGATTGTACCTATTCACAACAAGAATCGAGGATAAAACTTTTCAAGGGGGTGGAATGTTGGGATCCTCCCTAGGGGTGTAATGGGGGGATCCCAACATTCCACCCCCCTTAGAAAATCATTTCCCTTAATGTTTTAGTGAGGAGGTAAAAACATAAAGCAGGGTCCCATGGATGAGTGTTGACCACAATGTTGAAGTAATCTAGAGAACCCAAGTCCTATTTTGCAAGTCTTCAAAAAAAAGAGAGGGCCAAGACACTTATATGAATTCTTATAGATTTCAATGTGGAATTGGAAGAAACCAACTATAAATTTGAGTTCCTCTCATAAAAACAACTAATAAAAAAAAATCATCCGAATTAGAGTTCGAGAAGTGGATTTATCACTAATTTAAAACTAGTTAGTTTAGGTTTTTTTCCATGATGACCGCATGGATTTTAGAGCACAAATATTTTAACAGAGTGCTAATATTGATGCTAGACCAACACCATTGGAAATATGATTTTGGGGGCTTTTATTTGGCATATTATATGTTATGATTCTGATTAATATCAAGTGCACTACAACCCTTGCAAATTCCCTCTCCCAAACCCGAATGAACATGAAGAATGACAATGCGAGGGATCATGCTCATTTACCAACAAGAGTTGATCAAATATTTTTCATTCCTCCTTGTATAGTTCATTATTAGAATTCCTCTATACTTAGAATTTTTTTAAAACAAACAAGATTTAGAGGCCACCACGGGTTCCTAACAGATTATATTACCACTCCAAAGTTCTATGACCCACATAACACTCTATTTAACTTCCACGCCCTCCATCCTACACTATTCACACTTAGAAATTTTTTCGAATGCGAGTATCCATCCATGGGCGCAGAGCACCATCCTTTTACTCTGTCACCCCACTGTCCCAATCGTCCATTATCTCACTCATTCATTGTACCTCTCGTCCGTGATCCTACTCATGTTTTATCACATAGTCCCACTCATTCACTATCCCTTTGTCTTGATCATCTGCTATCCCATCATCCCACTCATCCACCATCTCACAAACTCTCTACCTCATGACACTAAAGTGATTTACACCCTTTTCCATTCACATTTCCTAACATGCATTAAATCACTCTTTCCAGAAATTACTACGACTCATATGTTGTTAATACAATTATTAATAACGAGATGTATTTCTTTGTCACACCATGCGAATCTTCTGGAATTTTCTTATTGCACTCTTGAATGCATAAAGGATCCGGTGACAAGAATGCAAGAAATTCTTCGATCTTTGGCTCCATTATTTTCCCTTTATCATATGTTATCCATGAGTCTTCCATACGATTTCAAGGCTGATTGAGAAAGACTTGTATGTGTTCCTCTTGTGGACATGGCTCATGGATCTTTTTCTCCTCAACAGATTCATTCCTAGTGACAATTATGAGCTTTGGACAAGGATTTGAGAAAGTCCTTGTGGTAGTACATCCTCATTTTCTCAACAAATTCTTGAGTATATTTAAGTTCTTCCCGCTAGTATAGATATCCTTCTCACAAATAGATTAGTGCATGGGGGTTCTTACAACACCCAAAATAATTAAAATTTCTCTACTTTTTAAATGAAATCTACAAAAATAAAACACACCATATCTTGAATACCTCATGCTACTAATACCTTGTTGTCACCAGGTTATCATTGACATAAGGTTAATCAAGGAATGAAAAAAATATTAAAAACTAAAGAACCAAACTATCAATGCTCTAATCCCTTTAGCATCTCCCTGACAACGACGCTAAAAATGTCAGTTAGTTCAATTGATCGAACTCTACTATATTAAATTATCAATCCAGAGTCCGTAGACTTATAAGATGCAAGAAAAATATATGTAGGATCAAGGACTATGCTAATTAAGAGATGCTGTAAACTACTTTAACAAAACTCTACTCCATTCCACAATATTGATTGACATTCAACAACTGACAATTCTTATGGTAGATTCTCTTTCAATGATTAAGATCTATATTTACACAGTCAGTGTATTCATGTTGTTTGATCTCTACAAGGATTTGTGGTATCATTCAATATGTGGAAGGAATCCAAACTTCAAGCCTATGAACTCAAATACAAATCAAAACATTCAAACTACATAATTATGGTATTCACTGGATCACTTGTTCTTTAAAAATGTTATAAGGCTTGAATCACAATCTTCATTATCTAATGTTCATGTAATTATTTTTGTGTAACAAATAATATTTGAGACCTTCAATGTCTTTGTTTTGTAGCAATCAAATAGAAAACTATTTACTTTTCAAAGAAAATACTTCAACTTTGCACACCAACAATTAAATAAACAAGTGAATTCACAAGGAAAACAGAGCACACATCATTCTATGGAAGCAATATAATGGAAACTAAACTAATCTATAGAGGTCAAATTATTGGACTGATAGTTACTGGAACACTTTATAGGTGTGACTTACATTTTTTTATTCATCAAATATTCCTATTATATATTGTGAAGTGATTTAGAATTCTTCAAATCTTCAGTGAATTATTGACTTATGTAAATGGCTATTACACTCATGGAAAATATCAGAAACATTATGCATGAAATAAATAATTATAAAAGACATAAATGAAATTAAGAACAATGCATTCAATCAAATAAATTATGGAAACAAGGTAATGCATACCAGAGAGAGGGGGCCCTGCCAGTTTTGGCATGAGTTTCTGAAAGAAAATATAAAGTTAAATGATAATCACACACCATTTCCAAAAAAAAAAAAAAAAAACACATTACTTTGGCATTAAATGAATAGGTCCCCAATTACACAATCAAGAGTCTATTTCTCTGCAATAAACCATTAATCACCAACGGCCGTTTTTCCTGTTCTTATCTCCCTCTACCATCACGAATCCTCTCTCCTCCATCTTGATTGCATATTTATACATAAAATTCAATGGGGAGGGTAATATCCAATCCTCCAAACTCATAACTAATAAATCAAATGAAATATGGATTTTACAAATTAGGAAATTTTGAAAATCGGTTGCAACACATAATCTGGGAAAATTCATTTTGAATAAACGCCCATATCTCCCAAATCGTGCATTTTCTAGGAAATCTTCGTGCAAGTCACCTAATTGGGTTCATTTTGCACAAAATCCATGTCCTTGATTTTCAAGTTTCGCTCTTATCTTCTTGCAAATGACACCTCAAAACTACCTCTGCTAATCTAAGATGGGTTTCACCGAAAACATTGACCACGATCTAGATTTGCATACTTTCGACCTAAGCGTGATCCAAGCAACATGAAACCATATTGATGCATTTGTCAACAAAACCCATATTGTGGAATCCCTTATGGAGTTGGGTAAATATGCCAATCGTGGAAGTTGCTACGGAAATTGTGTTATTGATTACCATAATTTCTTGAGAAACGATCATCAATAAAACCAAAGTATAATTCTAATTAATTCATTAAAAACAAGGAAATTAACAACAATTAACCACTTAATGCTTAGAGGTTTGTATTGGTGCATTCATGAGGAAATAAGGTAAAAATGGCTATGGATGGATGGAAGGAAAGGGATAAGTGATCCGAAAAGAAGTGATTCTAATGGTGAAAAAGATGTCAAATAAATGACCTATAGGTACCAATCTAAGATCTTCATACATAAAGTAATTTTCACTTAACCTGCATGCTTCATACCTCATACATTTCACAACATCATCATACCCTTAACTTTCATGTTCCAACGCCTCTCCTTGCTTCATACCCCAAACATTGCTTTAAACCCTAGTTAGATTTAGCCTTCATGCCCTAGCAAACCTCATAACATCATTCCCAAAATATAATTCCGATTGTAGCATCACAACCTCAAAACAACACACTTTGCAAAATCATAGACCTTATTCCTTCATAACACACCCTTAAAAATCCAATAAAACTCCTCTTGTGCACCTTTAGACCCCAATAATATTCCCCAGCTCCCTTTGCGCACCTCAAATCTCTTTTGTGCACTTGTACTTTCTCTTCTTTCTTGGATGTTATTCAAACAAGCACATCTATCCTATATAGTGTTTCTGCGTTCACTTATGGGCCGACTTGTAAAATTGTCTGGGCTGACCTGACATAATCTTTCACATCTCTTCATTCCTATTGAGTTAGAGGGAGTTCCATATACCATTGGAAAGGTCTCAGAATAAAATTTTCAACCATATATCCTATTCTCCCATTTGTGCTAGGTATTTAGAGTAAAAATAACTTCAAATATAGGGTATCCAAACTGACCATCAAAATTCCAAAAACAATATTTCCAACAATATCCATCTTGCAATATTTATCTTGGACATCTGTAGTCTCCCTCTATCTTTGACATCAATGACAAAAATATTTCCAATAGGTTCAAGTCGGGATTATCTCATATCACTTGGCCCTTAAGTCAAGTGACCAAGGGTGGAGATAAAGCCAAGTTTTCCTAGTCTGAATCATAATAGAAAACATTCAAGATCTGAAACATTGCCTCTACTCTACACCAGTTCTCACGCTATGATACCTACAACATCAAATTGAGATTGAGACAGATGCCACTGACTATTCTATCGATGAATTCCTTACTCAACAGGGAGATTCGATGACCTATCGCAATGAAACACTATATGATTCTACTCACATATATCCCACCTATGACAAAGAGATGTACTCTATCGTGCATGCATGTCGACAATGGAAGCAATATATCCCAGGAAAGGAAACAACCATCCACACTGATCACATGCCTATGAAATTAATGCAGACACAAGGAAAGTTACAAATGACCACCATAAGAAGTGGTTCACATACTTGCAACAATTCCACTTGAACATCAAGTACAAGAAGGTAAGCACCAACCATGTTGCAAACTACCTTAGTTGACCCCCGTTTGTGGCACTAACCACGGTTCTTAACTCCCGTGCACATGATACCTCCTGGTGGCCACAAATATAAAACAATGACTCTGACTTCGTTGTTACTTATCATACATTGAGCATAGGAAAACCAATTCTAGACTTTCATTTCTAGGATGGAATTATATGCTATCTCAAACACCTCTGTGTTCCTTCAAGCGAGTGTGAGAAGATGATTTGAGAATCTCATTACAATTGAGTGGCAAGACACTTTGATGTGGAAAAAAAGTGACAGTACTACAAAAGTATTTTTATTGGTTGAAGCTTCGACACGATGCTAGCAAGTATATAAATTCATGCACTTCCTATGCCATCGCCAAACTCACCATTAAGAAGCAGGGGATGTTCACCATTTTGCCTATTGATAGGCCTTTGGAGTCCATCTCCATGGATTACATGTCTGTTCTACCTTAAACCAAACATATTAATGACTGTGTCTTTTTGGTTGTTGATCAATTATCTAAGATGACAATTTTGACACCCTACAAGAAGAGTATCATAGAGGAGGCCACTGCAAAGATCTTCTTCGAGCGTGTTTGGGTTCATTTTGGGCTACCATAGACTATTATTTTAAATCACGATAGCAAGTTATTGAGTACATTATGGTCTAGTCTATGGTCATTGATGGACACCAAGCTCACCGAATCAACTGCTTTCTACCCCCAAACTAATGGACAGACAAAGGTAGCCAATAGGATGATTGTGCATATCCAGAGAATGTACAACTCTAAATATCCTCGCACATGGGATGAGAGTATTCCTTATGTTCAACATAGCTCTACTGGCCATAACCCATTATAGGTGTGCTTGGGGTTCCAACTATTGGCCCCAATTGATGTAGCTTTTCACATTGTATCCACATAGACATAATCTACCCATGCTCAAACTAAGGATGATAAGACAACCATATTTGTTGAATGGATTTATAACATCCACCAACAAGTCCATGGCATCTTGTAGAAAGCCAATGCCAAGTAAAAGTAGCGACATGACCAACATTGGGTTCCACACAATTTTCATGTTGGTGATAAGGTCTGGTTACATTTGCAGAAAGAGAATCTTGAAAGACCCCATCACAATATTATCCCACTTTGATATGGGTCTTACACCATCACCAAAGATTTAGGTGATAACCCTTTGAATTAAGTATTCCCCCACTCCTTGGCTTGCATCTAGTCTTTAATGTGGATCTCCTTTGCCCATATTTTCCACCTCTACTAGACACCTTAGAGGTAGCTAAGCACTTGGCCCATAAAAAAACCAATCCTGATTGCCTTGAGCAGGCTACAACTGATCGAATCATGGATACAAAAATGAAAGGAACCCACCAATAGAACGTACAACTCTATTGGGTCATCAAAGTAGGGAAACTTCTTCACCAAGGCAAGTGACTCACCAGGAGTCAAATTTAGCAGATGTTTCCCCATCTGATGAGGGAAATCGACACAATGGAGACCATTTCTTTTTAAGGGGGAGGATTGATCGAGGTTGTTATTGGTGGCCACCCATTTCTTCCATTGACTCAAGGATCCTTTATCTTCTTGGATTTTTTTCAAGTCCCAAACTTATGAGGCCATTTTGACATTCGGTGGGCCAAGGGTTGCCCTTGAGATGCCTTGGTCCTAGTCAAAAATTGTAATCCTTAGAAAATTCTTTCCAACGAGATATTGTGTGCTCCAAACATAGATCATATGCAAAAGTTGTACCCTTGGGAAGTTGACGTATCAATTAAATACCTTGGGCCCCACGATACTTTTGGCATTTCATATTTTGGGGTTAGGGTTTTGATGTTAGGGTTTTTGCCTCTTTATTTTTAGACTTCATGATAAAAGGCCCTTTTCAGCCTCTTTGTAATCAATTTTTTGCGAATGAGGGTAGTCAACATCTCTTTCTCTTTAGAGATAAGCTACCACCATTCTAGCCAGTTTGTGTTCTACAATACTCTTCTATTTTATTCATTAAGAGAAGTTGGGTTTCATTGTATTGTTGTACTCTATATTTCTGTGTGTTCCATTTCATTCTCAACATAATATGAATAAAAATAGAGGCACTCATGGAATCCCTAAATATGAGTATTACAATTGAATGAC
This sequence comes from Picea engelmannii, assembly GCA_009831015.1. NCBI lineage: Eukaryota > Viridiplantae > Streptophyta > Pinopsida > Pinales > Pinaceae > Picea > Picea engelmannii. The sequence goes on along the minus strand of ML792440.1, from coordinate 167,931 downwards.
AACTCCAGATAAAAGTAGAGAAATTGCAACAACAAAAAGAAAAAGAAAGATAAGATAAGGAAGTAGAAGGTGCTGCTCAAAAGAAGAAATCAGAAAAATAAAAAATCAAAATCAAAATCACCAAGCCTTATACGTCGACAATCAACTTAACATACGATTTACCACCGATCGACCCACATTAAACACAGTCAGCTATCCCTCAACAATCAACTGCCCCAACAAAATCGACCTAGTCAACTTGAACACATACGCAGTGACAAAGAGAACAATAGACTCATCAAGTGAATGAACAAGAATAACAATAGACCAATCAGTCAAAGGGACAAGAACATCAACACACTGATCAATTGCAGGGACAAGAGAAACATCAGACTCATCCATCCAACCTTCCCCCACCAGTGACCTCAATATTTACAACACGAAACAAGCGACTTCAATGTTACCTTCATCTCAACCACCTACATCAACACCAAAAGAATAATCTCGACGAAATAAGTCAAAAGGGAACCAAAAAGGAACATAGAAAAAGAAGAAGAAAACACAAGTATTTACAACCTTTCAACTAGAAGAAGGCTCTAGATCTTCCCCAGAGGTAATTTTTGATCCATCTTCCATATCTGATGCCGAAATGATGGAATTATATCATGAATTCAACAAATAAAGTCTCTAGAGATGGAGGGAATCACTTAAGGGTACATCCATGTTAGTAACGAGAAAGGATAAATAATAGGGCACAGGGAAATAATGTAGGTAGACAATCTAGGGTAAGATCAACATGAATATTGAAGAACCATCAATGGACTGACCTGACTGCATGAAACTATTAGTTCACAACCTTGTCAACCAAAATCAATAGTTACAACAAGAAAATAAGAGGCTCAAAGTTGACCAAACATCAACCATCCTTAAAAAAGAACATGAAAAATTTGCACAGACTAAGGTTACTCTAGAAGAAGTAAATACTCATGCATCCAACATGAACGTTGTCCTTACCAATTGGTCTATGTTCTTTGCCAATACATGCAACTGGTTAAAGGTTCAACATGCCCTTATTGAGGACCTGACCAATAGGAGAAACATCACTTTCAACCCATGTTCTTGTGATGCATTGACCAAACAGATTGAACAAAACAAATGGTTCGAAATAACATTTCTAGCTCAGGAACATCAATGGTTTCAGGACATGAAAAACACATAGGATGAACCATGCATTGCATCCAAGCACTTGGTTGACACAATCAAACAGGTCCACAACATGTAGGAAAAGTACAACCCAGACTTGGAAGCTGGTCATAATGTTTCCATTATGAAAAAATTAGACTATGTGGTTCAAAGGAAGACACTATACCTGAAGGAAAAATGCATAGTAGAAGAGTGGAAATATTTCAAAACTTGGCTTCAATGGATCGGGCCACACATTTATCAACTCTACACAAAACCAACAACAAGCGCCCCTACCTCACATGTATAGATGCCGATTGCTTCTCCACCCCATCCAAGAGTTTAATTTTTTATCCCAAGAACATTTGTTTCTCGACCACTTTCCATTGAAGAACAAGCAACCAAGAAATAATGTAACATGAGAACCATCCAACTGGAGAACACAAATTAGAGCAGCAAGAGAAAACAAAACACAAGAAGAGGAAACATCATTTGACCAACCAGAGCTACCATATGAACCGACACTGGACACACAAACATAATCATCCCTAGCCTCCACAACATCATTAATAGTTCCTATTCAATCAACTCTGACACCACCAAAAATTTCTCAGAAAACACAATTATGAAAATTTTGATTTGTAAAATTATTGGCACCACAAAATTTTGTAATACATTGATTATGTAAACTTTTCAGTCTACAATTTTTTTAACAGTGATTCCAATCTTCCTCTTCTTCGAGACAAATAAGGATTCAAGGGTGGTGGAGATGTTGGAGAGCCTAGTTGACTAGTTGACTGTGAGTATGAGTCAACCATGAAGTTGAGTCAGTTGACCGTTGGGTGACCAAGGTAGTTACAAAAATGTCTAACTACCTGACCGACCAAAGTAAAGTATAAAAACATGTGATCATAAATGTATCAAAATAAGTGGTGCTTGATCTCACATAATAAAGGTATAAAAACTTAGAAATAAACCACACACAAGTGAGATGATGCTCACAAATCTTACATTAAGAAGATAAATCAATTACATTTATAGTTTGTGAGTAGATTAGATCTTAGTCCTATCTAAGTGGATATCAAACCACCTTCAACCTCAATCTACATACCAATGAAAACAAACTCTAAACAATATTCTATTTTAATAGATTCTAGATGTTTCTTCATTATTCTAACATCCCGATTTAATGGAGAAACGAATTTTCTACAACACCTAACTTGCTTCTAAAAATTTCAACTTGCGTTTACCAAGAGGTTTGGTAAATATATCAGCCACATTATCATTGGTATTACAAAATATCAAATCAATTTCGTTTGATTAAATCTTCTCTCTCACAAAGTGTTGTTGTAGCTTGATGTGTTTTGATCTTGCATGATATATTGGATTGTGTGACAATTTGATAGCAGTTTGATTGTCACAGTTGATGCATTTTGGACCATTTTTCTCCTCTTCGACATCTGCAAGAATTCTCTGCAACCAAACAACTTCATAGGTGGCACTGGTCAAAGATTTATACTTAGATTCTGTTGACGACAAAGAAACAGTAGGCTGCTTCTTGCTACTCCACGATACAACCCCTAATTCTATATGAAATGCATAACATGAGGTAGATATTCTATCATCAGGATTTCCCACCCAATCTGAATCAGAAAAACTTGTTAGATCAACATCAAATTCATCAGTATACATAATACGAAAAATTATTGTTCCTTTCAAGTATCAGAGTACTTTCTTTGCAACTTTCCAGTGATTCTTTGAAATCTTAGACATGAACTGACTAAGGATTCTAAATGAGTATGCAATTTCTGGTCTCGTAGTGGTGAGGTAGTTCAGAATTCCCACCAACTGACGATATAAAGTACCATCTGCCTCTTTAGTTCCATCTTCACTGTACAACTTTGCATTCTATTCTGAGGCAGTTGACATAGCTTTACATTCACTCATATTGAACTTTTTAAGAATTTCTTTTGTATATTTACTTTGAGTGATAAATTTTTTACCAGACTCTCTCCAAACCTCAATTCCTAAACATTAATACAATTCGCCAAGATCTTTCATTTCAAATTCTTGAGACAACTGAATTTTAATTTCTTCAATTAATTTTCATGCACTGCCTGTAATAATGAGATCATCCACATATAAAGATATTAAAGGGACATTTCCTTCTTCATCTTTCTTAACATACATGTTAGGATCATTTTTGCTTTTCACAAACCCATTCTAATAAAATAAGGTATCTATCTTTACATACCATGATCTCGGTGTCTGTTTCAAACCATATAATGCTTTCCTTAACCTGTAGACTAGATGCTCCTATCCCTTCTTGACAAACCCTTCAGGTTGAACCAAATAAACCTCTTCCTTTAAATCACCATTCAGAAAAGCAGATTTGACATCTAACTGATGTATTTTCCAATTAAGTTTTGTAGCTAAGGAAAACGATACTCTAATTGTATTCAATTTAGATACTTTTGCAAAAGTATCTTCATAATCAATTCCCTCGTTTTGTGAATATCCTTTTGCAACTAATCTTGCCTTATATTTATTAATGCTACCATTTGCTTTAAATTTAGATTTATACAACCATTTGCTTCCAATAGGAACTTCGTTTTCAGGCAGTTCAACTAATTCCCATGTTTGATTTTTCATATGGGAGTCATATTCATCATTCATATCATTTCTCCACTCTTCATGCTCTTTAGCTTGATCATAGTTTACAGGTTTTATAAAATTCATTACATGAGGCATCAATGCATAAGCTTTATAACTTATAGGTGGCTGAATTTGTCATGATGACCTCCTTGGTCCTTCAATTCTTTCATCGCGTCTCATGCTCTGTGGTGACTCCTTTCCAGTTGATGTATCCTGACTGCTTGAAGCGTCCATACTGCTTTCATTCCGATCTCGAACCTGTACCTGTTCCTGTTCCTGTTTAACCATTGGATCTATTTTGACATGTTCATCACTATCATTATGCCTAGCATCTACATCATTCATTGTATCAACTCTATCTGCATTCTCATGAAACATCACATCTCTACTTGCAAACAATTTATGTGAACTGGGATCAAAAAATTTGTATGCTTTTTGATCAGTAGAATACCCAATAAAAACACACTTGATTGACTTTGCATCAGTTTTATTCTCTCATCCTTTGGAATATGTGCAAACACAGTGGATCCAAATACTCTTAAATGACTGACATCAAGTTTATAACCATAAAGAATCTCAAAAGGAGTTTGGAAATCTAATTTCTTAGTTGGACTTCGATTCTTTAAATAAACAACAATATTAACGACTTCTGCCCAAAAACCATTAGAAATGTTTTTACCATGAAGCATACTGCTTGCACACTCCACTAGTGTTCTGTTCCTTCTCTCAAAAACACCATTTTGTTGAGGTGTATGAGGTATTGTAAATTGTTGTTGGATCCCATGAAACTTACATTAACTTTTAAATGCACCTGATATATATTCACCACCTTGATAAGATATGAGAACTTTAATACATTTGCTTATCTATTTTTCAGTCATAGTTTTGAATTCTTTAAAGTACTCAAATACATCACTTTTTATCCTTATGAAATAGACCCATGTATATCTAGATCTATCATCAACAAAAATAAGAAAGTAGGAAGCACCACCAAGTGACCTAGTTTGCATAGGTCTGCATACATCAATATGAATTAATTCAAGAATATATGTTTGTCTTTTCTCTGTATGAATGAGAAACTCCTCTCTATGTTGCTTACCAAGTGCACATGCTTCACATGGAAAATGATCATTCTTCATAACATGAAGACCTTCTACCATAGTTTTTCTTTGCAACAACATCAAATCATTGTAATTTAGGTGCCCATACCTGTGGTGCCATAACTCTTCTGTTGACATTGCTATGGATGCCAATGTGACATGATAGTTCATTGTCACATCCAACTTATACAATCCACCAACCCTGGTACTTGTGGAAACAACCCTGTAGTGATTCTGGATATCTTTCACAACACACCTCAACTTACCAAATTCCACTGTTAGATTATTATTAGTGATAGTTGAAACAAATATCAAATTCTTTTTAATACCAGGAACATACATCACATTATGAATCTCTCTCAATTGTCCATTAGGTAAGTTCACACTTATTAGTCTATAGCCTTGGACTTTATGTGATCTGTTATCTCCTAAGTAAATGTGTGTGCCATCAAGTTTCTCATAATATTCATCATAACATTCTCTATTACAGGTCATATGAGCCGATGCACCAGAATCTATGAACCATGCATTCTCATAATCAGTTTCAGCAGACAACGCAGCTTCAAAATTAAACAACTTAAGATTTTTAAATCCATCATTGACTGAAGTGTCTTTATCCACATAATTTCCATTATGCCTTTTATATCTTTGATTTTATTCATGATTCTTTCTTCTATAGCAATCTATAGCAAGATGTCCAGGTTTTCCACAATATTCACATTCAACATTTCTCTTAACATAAGAATCAGAATGTGTCATACCTTTCTTCTTTGCTTGAAACCGACCTCTGTTTTTGTCCCACGGTTTACCTCGGTATGATCTTTTACCTTTTGCAATCAAAGCCAAATCTGAGCCACTTGAGTCCTGATCATAGTTCTTCATTCTTTCTTCCTCTTGAAGAAGAATACCAACCAATTAATCAAAAGTAGGGGGCGTTGGTCTAGCTGAGAGTGCTGAAATAAAGACTTTATAATCTTGCACTAAACCCTTCAAAGCAATTGTTACTAAGTCATTACTGGAAACCTTTTCACCAATGTCACCCAACTTATCACTTAAATCTTTAATCCTGGAAACAAAATTACTTATTCTTTCATTGGCTTCCATTTTGATAGATAATAGCTTAGTTTTTAAAAATAAGATCCGGTTTGCATTAGAGGTTTCGTACAAACCTTTGAGAACGTCCCACGTCTCTTTGAAATTTTTACAGTCCCTTATATGCAGAATGATGTTGTCCTTTACGGACATCCACAACAACACTTTCTCTTTCATCTTTCACCTATCCCAATCTGGAATCGAGGTCGAGGCAACAATAGTGGGTTTGGGCTAATCACCTTTGACAATCATCCATAGGCTATATGCCTCGAGAATGGTGGTCAACTTAAACTTCCAGTTTACATAATTCTTGCCATCAAATTTAGTAGACTCATTTAAATATGAATCAACAAGAGGATTTTCCATTTTCTTCAATCAAATAATTCAATGATTATTCGTCAATTTAAAGAAGCAATAAAGAACTCACTGATACCTTGCGGGATCCTTCTCTGCTGTAGACCAACTCCTTCTCAATAGTCTCAAACTATCAGATTCAATCAAATAACAAATTGCAAATACTGAACACGCACACGCACAACATGTGCAAACACACCTCAAATGGTGATATCAAGCCGAGGAGGGATCTGTTGTCTGATCGTTGTGTTATAACCCTATAATTCATAGGATCATCTGTTGACTAGAAATTTTTCACTCTGGGTGTATAGGTTTACAAATAATATTTCATCTCTGCAAATTATTTTCAAGGGAAGCAGTGCACCAAACCCTCAAAAAGTCATTAAGCCTAAGTTTTGCCTCATTTGCTGCATTCGCGCCTAGAGAATAAAAAACGCGCTTAGATCGACGGTCGATCTAGCAGCGCATAGATCAACGATTGACAGTGGATTCCGGACCCCCTCGACTGTTCTGCTTTTAACGGTGGGGGGGGGGTCCGGAATGGTGATTAAAAAGTGCACACAGATCTACGGTTGTCATTGAGGCGCGCAAATGGACGATCTACAGGTGATTCCGGACCCCCCCGATCATTCTGCCTTTAAC
>ML792440.1:123879-155843 GCA_009831015.1 Picea engelmannii | reverse complement strand
ACGGTTGTCATTGAGGCGCGCAGATGGACGGTCTACAGGTGATTCCGGACCCCCTCGATCATTCTGCCTTTAACGATGGGGGGGGGTCCGGAATAAGGCGGGTTTTTTCGGCGGGCCCTATCCCAACGTGTCATCCATCCATTGTGCCCGATCCTCCATCTCCTTTTCTGCATTCTTCATCCACCTCTGCACCACTCATTTCCTTGTCTTTTTGTCCCCGAGCCACATCTCGCCCATCACCCGTCCATGAATAAACCCACTTAGGATAATAAACAAATGATAATATTAGTTAGTTATGTCAGACTAATTAATAATATAGTTAGTTTAATAAGCTGGATTAGTTAATAATTAATTGATTAATTAATAATAAATCAATCATTAATTAATTAATCAATCAATTAATTAATAATATAGTTAGGTTAGTGACTAGGTTAGTTTTAGATTAAATAAAACAAATTAATAAAATAAAATACAAAAACAATATAAAACATATTAAATATAAAAACTAAATAAAACTTAAACAAATAAATAATATAATATAAAATATATTATAAAACAATATAAAAAACATTTTAACAAAAACTAATAATCAAAACAAACATTAAATAAAATACAAACAAAATAAAAACATATATTAAAAAAAAAAAACATATAAAACAATAAAACAAGAAACGTAAACTAAACAAAAAAAAATAAAACACAAAAACAAAAACTAAAATGTTATCCTAAGTCTACCCGCCCTTAAACCCATTACATCAAACCCCACGTACACATCACATCAAATTGAAATCTATGAATGAGAAAATTTCCGGACCCCCCTCACCTTTCGAACTTTAACGAGAGGGGGGGTCCGGAATGAGGTAGTTTCCAATACCACCCCCCATCCACGTGTCGCCTCCCTATTCCAGTGGACTCCCTAAAAAAAACCGCTTACCACTTCAGGGGGGTCTGGAATACCACCAATCACAAAAAAAAAAACCGCTTTTTCAAGTTTTTGCCTATTTTCGCCTGTTCAGTATGTCTTCGTCCGAGGCTGTTTTTGGGCAAATGAAAATGAATTTTAAGAAACCGAGAGAGGTTTTTCTCCGTAACGGGATGAAGAACAAAAACCTCTCTCAGTTTTTTCACAGGTTCCACGAGCAGGGAGAATCAAATCTGTCTTTCAGCCTCTTTTTTCGGATTTTCGGTTTATCTATTACAGTCCCGATTTTGCAGGAGCTGTTACGGCCAGATGGAGGCGAATTTGGCAAAACCGAAGGAGGTTTTTGTCCAGAACATGACCATCTACAATAACCTCCTTCATTTTTTTCCCAGGTGTCAAATTTGAAGATAAAACAATGTATTTTAGGACCCCTTTTTCGTAGAAAACCGGTCCATCTTTCATGGCGGACAGTTCCAAATTTTGTGGGATTTGTGCCTATTTTTGGCTGAGGCGGTTAAAACCGACTCTCAAAACTAATGGGGAGGTCTATCCTATTTATTCAGAGATGATTTTTAATGTAAGGGTTGTTGATTTCACGCCCAGGCAGGCTGGGAGCACTGTAACTTCTATCAGAGATTTTCCAGAAATATAAAGAAATGTTTGACAGGATTCCCGTGTGTTAGCTATTGGTGAAGTTTTTCCCTCATCGTTGAATGTGTATCTGTCGTTGTTATCATTGTGTTATCTGTCTGATCTTTTAAAAGGAGTTAAAGTTACAGGGTTTATCTGTGCATACCCTGTTTTCTAACTTTTGAAAAATCTAAATGTTTGTCTTCTGATGTTGTGGTGAAGAAATTCTTAAATGCTTCTTTACTATGATTGATAATCTTACCTTCTCTGCTAATCCATCGCTTATTCCCAAAGAATCCAATAGTTGCATTATCTTGTCCTGTGAAAAGACTTCTTATAAACTGTTATTTGATCGCTATCTTTATGAACAGACCCCATAGCCCAATGGTCTTCTTTTGCTGTCTCAACCAGAAAACTCCAAGAACGTATCCAATTCTGCATAGCTAGCCTAATATCCTCTTCCAACAAAGTTATATTAGACAAAGAGATCCCTCTCTGAGTCTCGGAGGGCTAGATCCCTGACTTGAAGCGGTTTTGATGTTGCCTCTGTGACTGCCTCACAACCTTGGGCAAATTACAGAGTGCTAACACGCTGTAGGAGGGATATGTTGTCTAATCGCATATCAACCAGGAGGGATATCAACTAGATTGCGGAGGAGGGACTCATGCCTTCACACGGTCTCTCACACGGGCTTGGTGGCAGGCTGCGGTGGCTTTCCACTTCATACAATGAAGCCAACCACACTCCAGCTGACAGCTCCCTTCACACTCCACACTTCAGCACCAGAGGGACGACGAATACACTAGTCGATGAACAACTCCAGCGAATACACCATATATACAACAAAAGGTCGAGGGATGGCGAATACAACGATTACACCATGGGACAATGATTACACAATAGCGAGCAACAACAATAACGCTCCACTCAGCTCCACGCATGCAACAACAACGAAATACTCCACGTAGATAGCGCAGACTCTAACCTGTGATTGCAACAGACAACACACGGGTTGCGAATGCAGCAGGGAGTGAAGGAACAAACAATGCTTTTCACAATGCAAATAACAACTACAACACGCAACTAGAGGGCACACATCACACAATCCCACGCAGTCACTCCAGATAGCAGTCTCAGCGCTATCTCCAACAACAATTGCAAACTCCGGCAACGATGGCAAACGTCTTCACAAATGATGGCGGGTCGACTCTCTTTACTGAACTAAAAGTGGTGTGGTTCCTCACACGTTATCAACCTCATCTCTGATACCATATAAAAACTTAGAAATCAACCACACACAAGTGAGAGGATGCTCACAAAGCTTACATTAAGAGGAGAAATCAATTACATTTATAAAAACTTAGAAATAAACCACACACAAGTGAGACGATGCTCACAAAGCTTACATTAAGAAGAGAAATCAATTACATTTATAGTTATAGTTTGTGAGTAGATTAGATCTTCTATCTAAGTAGATCTCAAACCACCTTCAACCTCAATCTGCGTACCAATGAAAACAAATTCTAAACAATATTCTATTTTAATAGATTCTAGATGTTTTTTCATTATTCTAACAAAAAGCTACATATTGTTGGCTCCATTGCTACTTCTCTCTTCTGGCTCCTTCTATGTCCGTGTGCATGTATATAACTGTATATTGTTTTTTATGTATTATGGTGTTTATGTGCTCCAGTTACCCATCCCTGTGAGGAGGCCATTTAGCTTATGAAACTCTGTTCAGAAATATGGCTAAGTCAAAGAGCTATCACAGTTCAATGTGATAGTAACGATGCCATTTACTTAGCTAAGAACCCAACCTTTCATGCAAAGACAAAGCATATAGATATCCAGTACCATTTTCTTAGGGACATGGTAGATGATGGAAAGGTGATACTAGAGAAAGTTGACACCTTACACAATGTTGCAGATGCATTAACGAAACCAATGAGCATAGGTAAATTCAAGTCATGCTGTGAGTCTATGAGCCTTATGGGCCCTAGTAAATAGCTCGTAGTATGATGCATTCTCCCGTGTACCCTTGCAAGGTATATGATAAGTGGGAGAATGTTGGCACATGTATGTTATATATCTAACAATGTTACAATAAAATAGAGAATATCGCAGTGCTGCAATAGAGGAGAGAATATTACAGTGTTGTAGTAAAGCAAAGAATATCGGTAGTGGAGTAGAGCCGTGTTGTAGTAAAGCAAAGAATATCGGTAGTGGAGTAGAGCCGTGGTAGGGAATAACCTGCCAATAATTTTCAACAAGTAGAAATAAAGAAACCATAAACGATGGTTTTATTTATGCCTATTTATTTAGTGCAAGGGTTCGAAGAAACATGAAAGTAAGTTTTATCTCGATTATGTTATTGTTGACATTTTTCGGAATAGCATTTGCTAATTTATAAACAAATTTAAAGGCTTAGGGCATTACAAGAATCGAACTCGCGGCCTCTCACACCGAAACCAAAATGCATAGCAATATTAATAGAAATTTTCAACGATCTATGAAAGGAATTGTCTATCAAGGTACAGTTTTCTAAAATGGGTATTGATAATACGTGGAGAAATAAATTGTAGCGAAGTCTATTGTCGCGAGAAGAGAAGCGAAGGCAGCGAGGATTGAATAACAATCTGGATTTTATACATTGCACACAGAACTCCAGTACTGGCGCATATGAATAACAATGGATGAAAATAAAAGTGAAGGCCGTAATTCCTCCAATAGATAAATGGCTCAAAAATTACGTCAAGCTGGTTTGCCCGAGTGGTTAAGGGGGAAGACTTAAGATCTTCTGCACATAAGTGCGCGTGGGTTCGAACCCCACAGCCAGCAGACATGTTTTTTAGTTGAAAGATTGCAGGCTGTATAATTATTAATTAAGAAGACACATATTTTTATAAGAAATTTATAAATTTTAAAACAAGAAAATGTTTATAATAGAGTTAGTGGCTAAAGTTTTGTTTATGCAATCAAGATTATACTTAAAAAGGCCGGTTGTATAATTATTAATAACTTTATATATAAATTTTTGAATAGAAGTTTTCGAAGTTTATACAATTTAAAGTAAGAAAAATGTTTATAATACTTATTTTTATAAGAAATTTATAAATTTTAAAACAAGAAAATGTTTATAATAGAGTTAGTGGCTAAAGTTTTGTTTATGCAATCAAGATTATACTTAAAAAGGGCCGGTTGTATAATTATTAATAAATTTATATATAAATTTTTTAATAAAAGGTTTTCGAAGTTTATACAATTTAAAGTAAGAAAAATGTTTATAATATTCAGAGTTATTGATTTAAGTTTAGTTTATGCAATCAAGAATATACTTAAAAATTAAGTATCTACTAAAAAATTAAAAATTAATATCATGCATTTTCATGGTTAAGGTTAATCATATACCTTCAAATAACATCTACCCTTAATTTTACTAAAAAGTTAATATCATACATTTTCATTGTTAAGGTTAGTCATATACCTTCAAATAACATCTACCTTTAATTTTATTTATTTGATCAAATACTACTTTTACTTAAAAGTTTCATTATTATAAAAAATGTAAAATTAATGTCCATATCTTTCTTCCAATATTAACAATATTAATTAATTTATGTAATTCATCATTTCTCTTTTATATAAAGATACATATATTTTTTGTTTTTTTTAAATAAAAGTGGATCCTTGTATTAATGTCAACTATAAGCTTACAAAAAACCTACATAATTATTGGAGACAAGATTACATTGCTTTTTCACTAATTTCTTGAAGTCCAAATCCTCGATGACCCGCAACTAATAGCTGGGATCTTCTTTGTAACGTCGTGCGTCGTGTTGTCAGAAGATAAGCTTGATCTACATTTTCGAAATCAAACCCTCGAGCTTGCATTAGATCGACGATCCACGACTTTCCTTGATCCGGCGGCTACGGTCAAATCGCAGGTACGCATTTTGCGACTCTTTGCTTCTCCCGATTTCAGGACTTTGCGTTTCAGGATAACGAAGGACTGAATGTTCCTTGTCTTCCGATACCCGATATTGCAAGTCCTTCGGGGCCAGATCGACAGTTCAGGTCTCTTCGTGCTTCAACGGTCCAGATTCTCTCTCGCGTTTCATGACTTTGGAAAGCAGCTACCTCCATGCTTCAAACTCCCGATTGCCGAGTTCCCGAAATCTTCTCGCGTTAGATCAATGGGACCAGATTGATGGTCCATATCTTCTCGCGCTCCAATGGTCCAGATCATCTCTCGCGACTTCGCGACTTTGGGAAACAACATCCTTCGTGCTCCGGACTCCTGATAACCGAGTTCTCGAAATCATCTGTCGGCTAATGATCTTCTGCGCTGCCGCTTGCGGTCATCCTCTCTCCTGAGCTTCTAATCATTTCTGACTTGGAAGAATTTTTAAGTAATCAAAGGTGACATCTTGTCTGGGTTAGGGCCGTCCTACTGGGCAAGCTCCTTGCATTGGAGCCAGAGGGGTGAGTTTTGGGGCTGCCTGGAGTCATGAAGAATGATCTATTGCATGGAGTCAATCCCTGCATTGGCCAGTCTGTCCACAAATTTGTTTGCACTTCGCCAGATATGTGAGGGGGTTAGAGTTAGAGAGGATCTGCAAAGTGCTTGGAAACTGTAAAGAAGGCCAAGGAGGCGCCAACTGCGAGTGATTTTCCCTGGATCTCTTCCATTCAAGATTTTTGTTGCCAAGTTTATTATGATTTTGGAGTCTCCTTCAATGGTCAGACAAGTTAGGTTTTGATCTAGAGCCATTTGCACTCCTTTGATAAGACCCCAAATTTCTGCTGAATTGTTGACGTCACATCCAAGATTTTTTGCAATGAGGCTTTGAATTTGGCCCGAACTGTTTCTTATGACCACTCTATAGCCTGAGTGTCCTAGATTGCCTTTTGATGCGCCATCAAAGTTGACTTTATGGAAGCCAGGCGGGGGTGGGGGAGCCACTTAGAGGAACTGAGGGCTTTTGAATTTAGGGGGGGGTATTATTTCTTTTTGTTGAGATAGTCTAATGGATATAATTTAGATATAATTTTATGAGGAGAGGTTGAAGAAAATTGCAACTTGAGAGATAAGATTAAAGAGCTAGAAGAAAAACTAACCAACAATTTGACCCTCAGTAGTCTAGAAAATAAATTGGATATCAAACCCATAAAAGAGGATGAATAAGCTAATCGAACTAGACCATACGCGTAATAAAAGAGCCTTGAACCTCATAATTTTTGGTATAAAAGAACAACAAGAGGAGGATATGCTAACAATAGTAAAAGAAGAATTAAAAAATAAATCACAAATTGAAACAACTTACCTCATAGAAGCAAAGAGGCTAGGAAAAATAATTGATCACAAAGATAAGTTGACCCTTGTCAAAGTAAGTTGTAATGACCATAAATATAACATCTTTAGTAAATCACCGAGCTTAAAAGGGTCAAGAATATTTATAAATGAAGACCTCATTCCCAAAGACCAAGTTGAATTAAAGAAGGAAGTTCAAAAGGTAAAAGAAGTCAGGACAGAAGGAAAATGGACAATAATTAGAAATCAAAAGGCTATTGTTAGGGACAAAGACCAGGAGGATAATAATAAATAGGAATTTGGGACATTTGAAATCCTTTTTGGAACTGTCGTGGCTTTCCATGGTGCAAAGGTCCTATGATAATTTGGATCCCAAGTGATATTGATATTATTTGTCTAGTTGAAACTTGGGAGCATGAAGAGTCTACGGTGCCTAACATAGAAGGATTTGTCTTGTGGTCGACATGGAACAAAAGGTCCTACCGAAGAGGGATAAAAGGCATAGCTTGTTATATTAGAAATGGCATTCCTCCTCACACTCAACATCATAAGATCAACCCTCTTAATCAATACATCTGGATAGAAATGTTAGACATCAATGCTAAGAGGATGTATATAGCAATTTTCTATTTTACCCCTATTAATTCTACTTTTTATAAGAAAAACAATCTAGATAGAAATTGTCCCTATAAAAATTTAGAACAAGATATTTATAGTTTGAAAAATGAAGGTAATATCCTCCTATTAGGTGACTTTAATGCTAGGACTACAACTAACCAAGCTACTCTTTTAAGCAATGATTTCAACCATAATCTTTTATGGATAGACGAGGACTTTGTTTTAGCTAATAGCTTCAAAAGAAACTTTGAAGACCAATTGAGAATTTATTTGGTATTGATCTAGTCAATCTCTGCAACTCTCAAGAACTAATAATTTACAATGAAAAAATGAAGTGTCCAAACTTCAACCAGATGACTTGTATTCATGGACTAGGTAAAAGTATCGTAGATGATGTGATATGTGATATCCTTGTTTCCAACCAAATAATAATTTTTGACCTTTTAAATGACCATGAACCTGACTTTGATCACAAACCTTTAACCCTAACTCTAAACTTTGCCTTGCATAAGAGTGCCATTGAAGAGAATTATAATAATCAAAGACAAGTTATCTTTGAAAAAATCAAAGTTGATCTTTTCTTAAAGGATTTAAATTGTGAATTACATATCCTAACTTATAATGACAACATTGAAGACCTCTATCATAATTTTACAATTTCCCTTTCCACTTCTATTAACAAGTTCTCTTTCGAGGTGTCCTGTAAAAATAATAATAGAACAACCAACCCTTGATAGGATAAAAAATGTGGGATTGCTAGGAAATCCATTAGGGATGCTTCTAACGAGTCCTTAAAACTTGATAATATCAATGCGTACAAATCTCCAATTAAAAGGAAAAAAAGAGTACTATATCAATAAAAGGCAAGAACAACTTTCAAAACTATCTAAGCTTGATCCTAAGAAGTTATGGAGGCAAATTCTAATCCAAAATACTAAAGAAAATAATATGATTCCCTTAAGGGACTGTAATTCCTACCTTAAAAGTCTTTACGAGTTCCCTACTTCCATGGAAACCATTCCTATTGTCCCTACAAAGGATGAAGTTTTTTATTTGGATGATATAAAGTTTAGGGTTAAGCGACTTGCAAATGGGAAAGATAAGGACATTGAAGGCTACCAAGCTGCAATTTTTAAAATTGGAGGGCATATCCTCATCCCTCACATACACAAGATCTTCAATTTAGCAGTCAAGCAGGGCTTCCCTAAACCTTGGATGCAATGCCTCATTGTTCCTATCTTTAAAAATGAGGATAGAAACATTCTCTCTAATTATAAGACCATTATTTTTTGCCAAGCTTTATGGAATTATTTTGGAAAAGAAGATTAGTCTTTGGCTAGAAAGTCATAGTAAAAGAGCCAAAGGCCATGATGATTTTAGGAGATATCATTCAACTGTGGAACATCTTTTTACCTTTAAGATCATTGTAAAGGATTTCCAAAATTCTAAAACCAACCTTTTTTGTTGTTTTGTTGACTTTAGAAAAAAATTGATACGGTTCCCTGGAAAAACCTTTAGGATAGGCTGGAAGAGATTAACAGACCTTTCGATTTTAGGGATGTTGCAATAAGGCTACATGAGAATGTTATTGCCAAGTTTAAGAGCACTGAGGGTTGGTCGAAAGAGATTAATTGCAATATTGGAGTCAAGTAAGGATGCCCCTTATCCCCTACCCTTTTTGGCATATACATTGACAAGTTAGAAGATTGCTTGGAAGAAGTAGGTTGTGTCGGCCCTACTCTCACTAGTATAGTCATCAATCTTCTTCTTTATGCCGAAGATATTGCTCTTATAGCGAGGAGTCCCCACGATATTGGAAAGAAGCTGAGAATCCTCAAGGATTTTTGCTCCAATACGGGTATGACTATTAAGATTGACAAGACTAAGGTCATGATCATTAAATCCAATAAGATCACTTATGATACCTTCATATATGATAAAAAAAACTTGGTGGAAGTGACTTCATACTAATATCTTGGAATCAATATTCACCACAAGCTCAACTAGAATTATAGCATTGAGAAAATGATTATTGGGGAATGTAAAGCTTATTTTGGGCTTGAAAACAATTGTCAATCAACTGATCTTTGGATATAGGATAAGAAGAAAATCCTCTTTGAGACTCTTGTTACACCTGTTATTCTATATGGATGCGAAGTCTGGGGATGCAGTATCTCTCGTGAATCCTGGAGAAAGATGGAGAAAATCCAAAATAATTTTATAACCTATAATGTCAAAATTAAAGGAAATACGCCCTATCCCATCCTCCTCTTAGAGGCAAGCCTTTCCCCCATTGAGAGCACAACTATGACTAGATACCTAATTTATAAGAACACGTTAAACAACATGGAAGACCAGAGGATTCCTAAAATTGCTTCAAAATCCAGTTGTAACCACCTTTAACTCAAGCAAGGATGGCATAAAGATGCCCAGTCTTGGCTATGCCATTGGGGAGTCATGGAAGAGATTATTTTGCAGAATAAGGATACTATTAAAAATATCATTAAATCAAAATTTAAGGAGAAAATGTTAGGATCCATCCCTAATCCCTCTTAGTTAGTCATTAATTAGTTGTCATTGTAATAAGTGGTCAACCCTCATTATCAGGACCACAAGTAGTTAGAAGGTTGGTTAGTGGAGTGTTATAAATTAGTTACAGATCAACCATGGTATTGGCCCATGGTAGTTTTGGTTGTGAATAGTATTTAAAGAATGCATCTCTCCATTGTAAGTTCTTGAGGATTATTGTAAGAGAGTTCTGCTCATTTGGAGGTTACCCCCTCGAAGAGGCAAGTGAACTAAGCTTTCTATGGTATCAATATTATATTTCTTCTCTATATTTGATGTTCATGTTACTTGTACAACATATTTTCTTGTTCTGATAACTTTTCCAGGTATACTACAAGTGGTATCAAAGCACTTTCCTAGGTAGGAAGTGTGGGTGATTTTTTTTCTAGGGTAGCGACGTGTTCCAACATTGATAAAACCACAAAGATATGTCGTTTATCGCACAAATACATGATTGGGGAAACATACACGCATGAAATACAAATGGTACTTAAGCACACATCTATTGGCCACCCTTGTAACCCCTGTTGGCACCCCTTCGAGTGGTAGCACATAATACAGTCCTAGGCATCTTGGAACCCGCCTAGCTGAACCAATCGGTCGCCTGATTGCTTTAGTGTCATCGAGAACAACACTTGAGAATATACTCTCTAGTACCTAGGAAATTAGGTAGTATGACTAAGGGTATGGTCAAGCCTCCTTAGTTGATGCCCTAATATATTGGGATGAGTACTACTGTTGACCCCACACATATATCAAAGAGATATATCACAGGTAAAACCCTTGTCTCTAGGTACCCTAAAACAAATCGTAACCCTTGGGAAGACACAAAAACAGAAAAAGAACAATGCAGAAAGAACACATACATGATCCATTGCAACACAACCTATCCTCTTGCATTCTGGTTGCGGAATTCCTACATCTTTCTTCATGTTAAGAATTTGGACAATCTAACATTGCAAAATTATTCATATCAGAGTACAACTCTGCAGGAGTTAAAAAAAATAGAAAAGAAAAGACAACACCCTTATTTGAGACCTATCCCATTGGATTCCTCTTTTATCCCTGATCGTAGTGATACATATCATTTTTCATCTTATTTCTGGACTCGACCCCCTTACCCCCTTGTTTACGATCTATCCCAATGACTTCCTCTTTTCACCCTGATCACAATGATCCCTATCAATTTTAAGCCTTTTGTGGACTCGATCTCCTTCCCGACACCCTTATTTTCAACTTATCCCATCACAATGTGCCCTACCACCCGCTCTCATACTGCTGATGAGTGGGACACTAAGGTAAAACAACTATATGACGATGTCTCCAAGATCAAACAGACCTTGGGGGACCTTAACCAACTCAAGAAGCATTTTCCAGACATGGATACCATCAAGACCAACCTGGAATCCCTTACCCAAAACCTAATATTGCTTGACAAGGGTAAGAAACATGAGTACCACTCTAAATTCCTTCATTCTTCTCATTATGAGAGTACTCATAATTCCCACTCTCCTTGTGGTTCTCCAAACTCTTGGAATAAGCTTCCAAAGGTGGAGATGCATAAATTTGATGGATCTGACCTAGCTGGGTGGGTCTCCCAACTGGAACACTACTTATCCCTCCATAATATTCAGGATGATGATACTAAAATCAATGTCGACGTTTTGTACTTAGATCAAGAATGTTGGAAATGGTGGCAGTGCCATAAGAAATGCTATCTAAGACATCCCACTTGGAACATGTTCACCAAAGCTGTTTGTGCACATTTTGATCATAATATCATTATTTGGGGTTCCTCACCAAGCTTTAACAAATAGGATTGGTCACTGATTTCATTGCAACATTTGAATAATTTCCTATCAAAATCGAGGGCTTATTTGATGAATTATATCTTGAATGTTTCATCAATGGCTCAAAGGAGGCAATTCGTGCTCATGTTTGCATGCATAATCCTATTACTTGGTTGCAAGTTTACACCTTAGCATTGGAAGATGAGAACATTATTCAAGCACAACTCCTTCATTCTTCAGTTCCCAACTATCCTCATCTAGGGGCTACAACTGCTCCCACTCAAACCTTAAAGGTTCAAAAGGTGTCTCCAACAAAAATGGCAGAATGTAGGAACAAGGGATTTTTTATTACTGTGATGACACATATGCGCTAGGACATAAATTTCGTGAACATACGTTCTTCCATATTTATGGGTCAGAGGATTGGATGTCATATGAGGCCCCAAATTATGACGATATTGATCCCACTTTGCCCCTCTCGAACATCTTTGCACCTCTTGTGGAACCAAATGAACCTGTCATCTCTCTCCATGCTCTTGCTGATTTTTCTGCTCCACAAACATTAAAGATCAAAGGCTATATCAAACAATGACCGATAATAGTGTTGATTGATAGAGAAAACACCCATAATTTTATTCATCGCAGAGTCACCGAGGATGCCAATTTTTTTATTCGACCAGTTTCAAATTTTCAAATTCTCATAGCTAATGGTGGTACAATGAAATGTGGGGGCCTCTGTGAGAATGTCAAACTGCAAATGGGCGATTATACCCTGGAAAATCACATGTTTTCCATTGCAATAGGTGCCTGTGATATTGTCTTGGGTGTTGAATGGTTGCACACTTTGGGACCGATTACCATGGATTATCAGGAATTATATATGAAATTTACTCAAGGGGCTCACATCTATACCCTCCATGGCTTGCATGCTGGGCCCCAAAATTTATTAGCTCTCACAGAATGGAGAAACTCTTGAAGAAAGGTCATCATGGGGTGATTGCCCAATTTAATTCCATCCGGGTACAAGAACCACCCTCCCCCATAATCCATCCCGACCTGCAACTCATCCTAGACAAGAACCACCGGGTCTTTGAGACACACACAAAATTACCCCCATCCCGGGGTGAGCATGATCACAACATTCCTCTGCTTCCTGGTAGTCAACCCCCCAATGTACGCCTCTATAGGTACCCCTTTTCTAAAAAGAATGAAATAGAAAAAATAGTGCATAAATTATTGGAAGTCGAGGTAATTCGCCCAAGTACCAATGCATACTCCTCCCCTATTATAATGGTCCTAAAGAAGGAATGTTCTTGGCGCATGTGTCCAGATTTTTGCGCCCTTAATAAATTGACCATTAAGGATAAGTTTCCCATTCCTGTCATTGATGATCTGTTGGATGAGCTCCATGGTGCTTTTTTCTTTACCAAATTGGATTTTCACTCCGGTTATCACCAGATTAGGATGAAGGGAGCAAATATTCTGTAGACCACTTTCATAATTCATGAAGGTCATTATGAGTTCTTCGTAATGCCTTTTGGGCTTTGCAATGCTCCATATACCTTCCAAAGTCTCATGAATAAACTCTTGAAACCCCACCTTTGGATGTTTGTTCTATTTTTCTTTGATGACATTATTATTTACAACCACACTTAGGAGTCACATCTTCAACATGTGGACAAAATACTCCAATTGTTACGGGACCATCAATTGCTTTTTAATAAGTCCAAGTGTTCTTTTGGGGCAAGTGAGGTCAAATACTTGGGACACAATGTCGGTCATGATTGAGTATGCGTGGACCCAAACAAGATTCAAGACATGTAGGATTGGCCACGTCTTAATACCTTGAAAAGCCTCTGAGGTTTCCTTGGCCTCATAGGATATTACATGAAATTTGTCCATCATTATGGCAAAATTGCCAGGCCATTGACATACCTTCTTAAGAAGAATGCATTTTAGTGGACCCCTACAACCGAACAAACCTTCTTGTATTTGGAGTAGGCCATGTGTACTATCCCCATCTTAGCAGTCACTGATTTCAACAAAAAAATTGTGGTCAAATCAGTTGCTTCAGGAACTGGTATTGGTGCAGTTCTCACCCAAGACAATCAACCTCTTTCTTTCACTAGCTAGGATTTGAGTGGTTGGAATTTGGGAAAATATACATATGAAAAGGAAATGATGGCCATTCTCCATGTTGTGCACACTTGGCAAACATATCTATTGGGGCATTTATTTCATATTAAAACTGATCACCATAGTCTCAAGTATTTCCTCGAGCATATGTTGTCATCTCCATAACAAAATAAGTGGTTGTCCAAAATGTTGGGCTATGATTACAAGATCATCTATAAGAAAGGAAAAGACAATGTAGTGGCAGATGCATTGTCCAGAAAATATGAAGATGAAGGTTCCCTCTTTTCTCTATCATTACCAATCCCCCATTGGATTGATGAAGTTCGACGTGAATGGTTCGCCCATCCCACAATCTCACAGATATTTCAGCGCCTTCAAGATGACACTATCCCTCCCACCGACTATACTTGGAAAGCCAATGTACTAAGATATAAGGATCACTTGGTTCTATCTCTAGATTCAACACTCAAGCCCTAGATATTAAATGAGTTGCATTGTTCTTCTCTCGTGGGTCACTCAGGCTTCCAAAAGACCTATGCTTGTGCTCGCCACTATTTTTTTTTGGAAGGTATGAAGAAGGATATCCTCACCTTTTTCACTGAATGTGATATTTTTCAATGCCATAAAGGGGACACTGTCAAGATCCCAGGAGCCCTCCGACCGTTACCCATTCTAGCTTCTATTTGGACTAACATCGCCATGGACTTTATAGTGGGCCTTCCCAAAGCGGGTAAAAAATAAGTGATAATGGTAGTGGTTGACCGCCTCTCCATGTATGCACATTTTTGTGCCTTACCACACCCTTTTACGCCAACCCTAGTTGCACAAGTTTTCATTGATCATATTTTCAAGATGCATGGCATGCCAACATCCATTATATCTGACCGTGACCCGACCTTCACCAACACCTTTTGGTAGGAATTGTTCAAATTACATGGCACACAATTGAACATGAGCACAACATACCACCCAAAGATAGATGGCCAAATTGAAGTGGTCAATAAGTTTTTGGAAACTTACTTGCATTGTTTTTTTTTCGACCAACAACATTAGTGGGTGCAATGGTTACCAATAACAGAATGGTGGTACAACACTTCTTATCATACAACCACCAAAATGATACCATATGAAATGGTGTATGGCCAACAACCCCATACAATAACTTCATATCTTCCGGGCACATCAAAGGTCTAGGTTCTTGACAAGTTGTTGCAAGGTAGGGTAGTTACCCTGACGACTTTAAAGGAAAAACTCCACATGGCCCAAAATCGTATGAAGCAACAAGCTGACCAACAATGCTTCGAAAGGGTTTTCCAAGAAGATGATTAGGTGTTTCTCATACTCCAACCTTAGAAGCAAACATCACTCAAAGCTCAAGGCCACCAAAATTTGGCACCCAAATTTTATGGTCGTTATCAGATTCGCAAACACATTAGTCCAGTTTCCTACAAACTTGCACTTCTAGTTGCCTCCAAAGTATACCCGGTGTTCCATGTTTCATGTTTGAAGAAAGTGGTGGGTCAGAATTGTCGGGTTCAAACCATTCCCCCCGAACTTGATAAAGAAGGCTCCATTTGGTTGCAACTCAAATCTGTCCTCAACATGCAAGAGCATTACCTGCATGGTCAAACTATCAAAGAAGTGTTGATCAAATGGAAGAACACATCTCCAGAGGACACAACTTGGGAACTAGCCTCCATCCTGCAACAATTTCCACATCTTCAACCTTGAGGACAAGGCTGCTTTTGAAGGGGGAGGGCATGTTAGGATTCACCCCTAACCCCTTTTAGTTAGTCATTAGTTAGTTGTCATTGTAATAAGCGGTCAACCCTCATTATTGAGACCACAAGTAGTTAGAAGGTTGGTTAGTGGAGTGCTATAAATTAGTTAGGGATCAACCATGGTATTGGCCCATGGTATTTTTGGTTGTGAACAATATTTAAAGAATACATCTCTCCATTGTAAGTTGTTGAGGATTATTTTAAGAGAGCTATGGTCATTTGGAGGGTTCCCCCTCGAAGAGGCAAGTGAACTAAGCTTTCTTTGGTATCAATATTATATTTATGCTCTATATTTGATGTTCTCGTTACTTGCGTAGTATGTTTTCTTTTTTTGATAACTGTTCCAGGTATACTACAAAAAAACTGGTGTGACAAAGAGTTAGAGGAAAAAAGAAAATTAAGGTATTATAAGGATGTAATCAACCCTAATCTGGAAGATCAAAATTATCTCTTTGTTTTGACAAGTGTAAAGGAAAAAATAAGCATTGCTAAGATACAAACAAATTCTCACGAGATCCATAGTGAAATTGGGCGTTGGTCAATTCCTGAAACTCCATGGAATGAAAAAGTGTGTCTCCTTTGTGACACTAAGAAGGTTAAAGATGTACATGAAAACCATTTTCTCTTAGATTGTCTAGCCTGTACCTAGATTAGATCTCAATTTCAAAATATTTGTCGTGCACTACCAACCTTCTTAAACTCTTAACTCAACAAAACTATGGTGGTTTTGGAAAGCTTCTCTTAACGCTTTTCGAGCACATAAACAAAATTATAAAGAATTGCAAATGATCACTTACCCTCTTAAGGTTCAATAGACCAATTTCTTCTTCTTCTTCATCATCATCATGTTATACATCTATTATCAACATAATCATCATCATCATCATGTTATACATCTATTATCAACATAATCATCATCATCATCACGTTATACATCTATTATCAACATGATTTTAATGAAATACATGTTTAACTTTTAAATAAAATATTACATATTATTGTAGATTAGAATTGTTAAAATGTGGATAACATAATCATCATCATCATGTTATACATCTATTATCAACATAATTTTAATGAAATAAATGTTTAACTTTTAAATAAAATATTACATATTATTGTAGATTAAAATTGTTAGAATGTGGATGGTTTTTATGGGGGTTATTTTTTAAATTGTAAATAAAATAACACATATTATTGTATATTAGAATGTATACAGTTTTTTTTTAAGGTAACCTTGTATGGATATATAAAATTATGCTTTTCCAACGAGTACATATAATGTTATAAAGCTTCTCTTATAGATTATATTTTGAATTATTTTCCAAAAAAGACATCAAAGTAGTATTCTAAGTGTTCCTACTTGCCTATAAAACTGTTCCAAAATACATCTAAATCTAAAAAACATGCATAATGTATTAAACCTGCATGTTGCCCCGGTCGTCGTGCTCTTCATGCTCCTCCATGGTGCATTGGTAGCTTAGACTTGGTTTTGCTCCTATATATATTGGAATTTGGTTTTGAAAAACAATCTTTGTTTCAATATCCCCTCGGTGATTAAAGCTTTGGATTCCTTGATTGTTAGATGTCAATGAGAAATTCTCCATCCTTTGTAAAGCCACTAAAACTCTCAACCTACCACACTCTACTTCCAAAATATCAATGTGGTTTAAAANGCTACAACTTTACATTCCAACACGGACGTTCACAAGGTGGTCAACGCGGGATAAATGCACTATCATATTCAATCAAATCAAATTGATATAAATGTAATTTGTAATTTTAATAATCTCAAATTTATAATTTTTTATTTATTAAATTTTAACAAATAAAAAAAAATATTTAAATTTTTTATATACAAACAATTTAAAAAATATTTTTAAATATTTTTAAAAGTTAAAATAAAAAATAATTAAAATTCAGCCCAACACCTTTAAAATTTCTCAAACAACATAAAACTACATTCAAAAATTATATTTCTAATACCATATCCACATATAACACACTTGTAAATTATGCACTTGTGTGTCCCTCAAGCTTAAGCCTTTCCACCTCTTTGGTCGTCCCTCATTACCAACACCTCACTCCCATCTTACGTCTTTCTTCTCTATTCTATATAAATTAAAATATTATTGTAATGGTATAAATTAATTAATAAAATATTAATACATTATAAAGTAATATATTAATAATACAAAATGTATTAATAAAGTAATAAATTAATAAAATATTAATATATTAACAATAATACTTACAAATATTTATTAATATAATTAATGTATTAATTAAGTTAATTATGATTGATTATGGTTGATCAAGTGTATGATTGGTTATGGTTGATCATAACCATGGACATAGTTAACTTCAATTGACCATGACCATGATTATGGTATGACAAAAAATGACCACTTTTGCTCACTAGGGTTTATTTAATTGTTGGTGCTAGGTAGTGAGTATCTACAACCATCTTTTGTAAGTATCCAATCATATATATATATATATTCCAAAATGCTCTCCAATCATTTGGGAACACCGTGCTAGTGGAGAACACATAAACAAAGCATTGTAAGTTTATATGTATTTTTTGAAATCAAGTTCAATTACATTGTAAGCTGGTGCATTTGTTGAGTTTTCATTTTAAAGTCTGGATGGAGTTGCAAGAAACCATTGAGGTATAAGTCTATCTATATGGCTCAGATTGATGAACTATTAGAGTTATTGAACACTCTAGTACTCTCTTCTGCTAGTAATACAATCAAAACTGACATAAAAACTCTCATTGATATTCTAATCTATTTACAAGATTCCCAGAACAAAATCGAATTTCTACAACTTGAATCACAACTTCAACAAGAAGAAATACAACAAAATAATAATCATTATGAACTAGTCTTTGTTCAAAGAAATTATCTTTTCAAAGATGACGATGATGATTATCAAGATCAACAACCAGTATAGAAGAAACTTAGTGAACCAACTTTAGATTTGAATGCAGATGAAGTTCAACCTTGTCTTTCTAAGTCAATCATTAGACCTTGGGAATAAATCATGAAAAATAAGCACAAAACTGGTATCCGATATGAAAAGGAAGTGACCATTCATATTCCAGATTATACCAAATTGATCCAGTTCTAGAGTGCATGACTGCACCAAGAAAGTTCATAGTCACCTGCTCCAATTCAAGAGAAGATTCCAATATGCCAACATTGTCAGCAAGTTGGCCACATGAAAGATTAGTGTTTTGATATTCATCCCTGCGAGCATTGTGGAAAGAACAATCATCCTTCAAACATATGTTCTAACATCAAGAAAATTTCAAGAGTAAAGAACCACTATGGGTGGATGACTTATTGACAATGGTCATCAATAGTCAAGAAGATGTCTGAGTCATACCGTAGAATTCATTCTCGGGTATTGACACATCTTGTAGTGGAAGGATTTGTATCTTCTTACCTAGTACCTCACACGGGGGAACAACATCAATGTTTGACAGTTAGGCTTCCAGTTTCAAAGTCTTATCAGTCAAGTAGTAACAAGTGAACGTGATTTGATTTTTGGTTTTCCTTAAACACCACTTAGTAGAAGACTTATAAATTCTGCCAAAAAACGGTTTATGGTTTTCCTTAAACCTCCACTTGGTAGAAGATTTTCAACTTTTGTTACAAAACAATTTATGGTCATCTTTAAAACAACATTTGAGAGCACTTCCAATTAGAAAAATACATCAACTTCCAGCTTCTAGCTAACTTAGGAAATGTTTCGGGAACCATTGAGCCCTAGAGACAATTTCCAAAGTTTGTAGTCATCCATAAACCACCAGATTGGTTTGTGGTATTCCTTAAACCACCACTGTCATTTCGTAGAAGAGATCAACTTCTGCTAGTTATTTGGTTTGTGGTCACCCAAAACCACCAGATTCAGAGATGACATTCAACCATTAACAACTGTCCACTTCGATATTTTAGCTGCAAACTTCACGATTTCAACTCTCTCCTTCGACTTACATACACCCTTTCATATTAAGGGGGGGAATATTGGAAACATAATCTGTTAGGGTTACAAACTTGACATAATGTGAATAGTCAAGTTATAGGAACGATCTCAGGAGCCCAAGAGACGTCTTAGAAGATAAATCCAAACGTCAAATATCATGTAGTTATACATGTATCATATCAATGCAAAATGCACTTCACACTTATTTAAATTAGTGATTCTAACAAATGTAATAATGTATTAATGGATGACCACGTTGACCATGACCATGGTTAACTGTGATTGACTATGGTTGGCCAAGATTATGATTGGCCACGGTTGACCATGCGCATAACCATGGTTGACTGTGGTTGACCATGAGCATGACCATAGTTATCCCCAATTGACCATGACCATGACTATGGTTGACCAAAAATGACCATGCCCATCACTATGCTTGATCATTGTAGACCATGGTTATCCATAACCAGAAACATGGTTGAATACGCTTGACCTTAGTTGACAATGAACATGGTTAAGTATGCTTGACCATGACACTAGTGACCATGACCATGGTTAACTTTGGTAGACCTTGGTTGTCTTTAGTTTAGTATGGTTGACTATGGTTGACCATAGTTGAGCATGACCATGACCATAGTTGACTATTGTTGATGTACACCATGGTTAATTATGTTTGATCAAAGTTGTCCATGGTTGAACGTGAGCATGACCAAGAACATGGTTGACTGTGGTTTACCTTTGTTGACCATGACCAAGGTTGACTATGTTTGGAAATGGATGATAATGGTTAACCATGTTTGACATTTGTTGGCCATAGTTGACCATGGTTGGCCAAGACCATTATTGACAATGATTGTGGTTAACTATGGCTGACTTTGATCACGGTTGACCTTAACCATGACTATAATTGACCATGACCATTCCCTTCACTATGGTTGACCTTGACCATGGTTGAATATGGTTAACCTTGATATGGACCAAGGTTGAATATGATTGATCATGGTTTACCTTGACCATTGTTGACTATGGTTGATCGGGGTTGACTATGGTTGACCATGACCATGGTTGACCTTGGTAGATCAAGTGGAGATGATTATGGTAAACCATGTTAATTATGTTTAACCATGGTTTACTATGGAAATGTTGCATTGCAATGTTGATCAAGTTTTGTTCATCGGATTGAGACAACATGTTTTGTTCATCTCATTGTGATATTGGGCAATGTCGAATGATGTTTGTCTCAACGTTTATCATATTGCAATGTTTCATTTTTCACATCACATTATGACGTTGGTTTTTTTATGTCATATTGCAAAGTTAGATTATGCTCATCACATTAAGATGTTGGGTTTTGTATGCCACATTGTGATGAATGATTTTGTACATTGCATTGTGACAATGGGTTTTTTACATAAGATGTTGGGCTATGTTTTAAATGTTGTGACATTGGGTTATGTTTGTCACATTTTGACATTGGGATATGTTCGTCACGATGTAACATTGAGTTTGTATGTCACAATATGATGTTAGGTTTTGTACATCACAATATGATGTTGGGTTTTGTACGCCATAATGCGACGAAGGGTTTTGTATGCCACATTGTGACAATGTGACGTTGGGGAATGTTCCTCACATTCCAACGTTTGGATATGTTCACCACATTATGATGTTCAAAACATGATAGTTACATTGCGACATTGGCTAATGTTTGACACATTCTAACATTGGGAAATGTTCGTTAGATTTTGATGTTAGAAAATGTTTGCCACATTTCAACGTTCAAATATGATAGTCACATTGCGACATTGACTAATGTTTGACACATTTTGATGTTTGGAAATGTTCATCACATTCCAATGTTGGAAAATGATCATGACATAACCAATTTATGTTTGTCACATTGCAACATAGGTACATGATAGTGAAAGTGCAACATTGGGCTATGTTCGTCACATAGCGACGGTTGGAAATATTCAACACATCGCAACGTAGGGAAATGTTCAACACATCGTAACATAGGGAAATGTTTGTCACAATGTGACAAAGGGAAATGTTCGTCACATAGTAAGGCTTGGTCATGGGAGTCACATTGCAATGTTCATGTAGGGATATGCTGGGTTTAGTCACATTGCAACATTACACCACATAACCCGTTCATTTATGGTTATCTAAAATAGAGAAAGTCCTTACAAGTTATGTTAAATTGAGACACTCAAGAATGGTGATGTTTCATTTGATATTCAATTAGGTTGGCTTATAAGGAAATGGTATGTTCCTCAATGGTTATGTTGTATTGTGACATACATGAAGCATTGGGTTATGCTGCAAAGATTATATCAACATAACCATGACGAACATGGGAAGACTATGGTTGCCCAAGATTGAATATGGTAGCTTATGGGTGTCGTTGTCACTATGGTGGAGCAATGTTGGCTAAGGTTGAGTATGGTTATGTTAAATTGAGACATTTATGTTGATTGAGTTATGTCAAATTTCTATGTTCCCGGTTATGTCACAATGCAACATTCCAGAAGGGGTTGCTTCATTTGGGACATTCCAATTGGTTATGTCACATTGTGAAGTTCATATTTTTTTACTAATGTCAAATTGTACATTTGTCACTGGTTTTTGTCAAATTGTGATGTTCATGAAGGGTTATATAACATTGTGGCATGAAAAAGTTTATAGTATGGTTGAGATAAATTTTATAATATGTTGTCACATTTTAAGAGAAATAAATAATAGGATGAGTTAAAGAAAATGACACTTTTTGACATTTATAAGCAAGCATATCCTTGAATCGAATGTTAATGTTATTTCGTAACAAGAGAATTTAACAACAATATTTGAAGAGGTTCACTATAAAACACTATGATATAGTGGTGATTTAAAAGTAAATAATTGATTGCCATTAACTTAATATTATTTGAGAGACGTGAAGGGAAATATATGTTTGAAGTTGGTCTCGTAGTTGACTTTGAACAATATGTCACATGGCCACATTTAGAGAGCAATAATTTTATGAGGTTGACATCAATATTTGTGACGTACAAGAGGATGACATTAAATTAAAGTGTAAAAAAGTGAGAGATTATGTTTCACTTTCATAAATTAAGAGGTAAACATTAATATTAATCCATATTGTGACATTTTAAATGTAATAAGATGAATAGCTTGAACATAATGAACTATATCAACATTTTTTGTCTTGCTTCAAACATAATGAATCATATCAACATTTATTGTCTTGCCTTTCCATTTAAGAATAAACTATTCATCAAAACTTAATACTGTTTAAGATTAAACTATTCATAAAACTAATATAACATCAATTATATTCAAATTTTATAATTAATGATGTTTACTACTACGAAGTTTTAAATGCAATGATGTTTATTGCTACTATGAATATTTAAATTCACTATTTCCTCAACCATTATATTTATTGTTTCATCAATATCAATTAACATTATATTTATGTAACATTATTAACATTAATGTAACATTATTAACATTAATGTAACATTATTAACTTTAATGTAACACCATTAATGTAACATTATTAACATTAATGTAACATTAATATTAACATTAATGCAACATTAACATTAACATTAATGTAACATTATTAACATTGTTTATGGGCATCACATTGCAATGTTTGTGTAGGAATATGCTGGGTTTGGTCACATTGCAACATTACACCACATAGCCCATTAGTTTATGGTTATCTAAACTAGAGAAAGTCCTTACAAGTTATGTTAAAGTGAGATGTTCGAGAATGGTGATGTTTCATTATGATATTCAGCCAGGTTGGCTTATAAGGAAATGATATGTTCCTCAATGGTTATGTTTCATTGTGACATACATGAAGCATTAGGTTCTGTTGCAAGACTTATATCAACATAACCATGGCTAACATGGGAATACTATAGTAGCCCATGGGTGCCGATGTCACTATGGTGTAGAAATGTTCGCTAAGGTTGAGTATGGATATGTTACATTGAGATGTTTATGTTGATTGAGTTATCTAAAATTTCTATGTTCCTGGTATGCCACAGTGCGACTTTCCATAAGGGGTTGATTCATTTGGGACATTCCAATTGGTTATGTCACATTGTGTAGTTCAAATTTTTTAACTAATGTCAAATTATATGTTTGTCACAGGTTTTTGTCAAATTGCGATGTTCATGAAGGGTTATATAAATTTATGTTTTTCCTTAAGGGTTATATTGTGGCACACGGAAGTTTATAGTATGATCAAGATAAATTTTATAAAAAATTGTCAAATTTTAAGAGCAATAAAATAGGAGGATGAGTTAAAGAAAATGGTCCACATTGTGACAATTATAAGAAAGCATATCGTTGAATTGAATGTTAATGTTATTGCATAATGAGAGACTTTAATATTAATATTTGAATAGGTTTACTATAAAACAATGTGATATAGTGGTGATTTAAAAGTAAAAAAATTGATTGCCATTAACTTAATATTATTTGGGAGACGTGAAGAGAAATATATGTTATCTTTGAAGTCGGTCTTGTAGTTTAATTTGAATAGTATGTCACATGGCCACATTTAGAGAGTAATAATTTTATGAGGTTGACATCAATATTTGTGACATACAAGAGGATGACATTAAATTAAAGAGAAAAAATCTGAGAGATTATGTTTCACTTTCATAAATTAAGAGGTAAACATTAATATTAAGCCATATTATGACATTTTAAATGTAATAAGATGAATAAATTGAATGGAATTAACCATATCAACATTTATTGTGTTGCCTTTCTATTTAAGAATAAACTATTCATCAAAACTTTATACTGTTTGAGAATAAACTATTCACCAAACCAATATAACATTAATTATATTCAAACTATATAATTAATGATGTTTATTGCTAATATGAAGATTTAAATGCAATGATGTTTATCGCTGTTATGAAGATTTAAATTCAGTATTTTCTCAACCATTATATTTATTGTTTCATCAATATCAATATCAATTAAAATTATATTAATGTAACATTATTAACTTTAATGTAGCATCATTAATGTAACATTATTAACTTTAATATAACATCATTCATGTAACATTATTAACATTTTTTTGACAGAAACGATTATGGGTTTTATTAAAAAGAGGGATGTGCATGGGAAAAACATCCATGAGGTACAAAAATTCAAAATGGCCATAGGGCTTGTTAGGGACCTAACCTCCCTAACCCCTCACATAGATAGAATAATATATTTTTCATGTAATAAAGGCAGACATTAGTTAATAAGGTCTATTTAATAAATATGAACAAGTCAATGTAAGAAGACCTAATATAAGCTTTCACTTCTAGAAATATCTTCCTCGAGAATGTTATTTAGAAGATAGAATTAGTATAAATAAGAGTAGGAGGCATGATAAAGCTTTGTCTTGAGAATCATTATAATAGAGTGTTTCTCTGCTGGAGGTTTCCCCCTTGAAGAGGAAAGTGAACATTGCTCCCATTTCAATAAAGGTATTTTTTTGTGTGTTATTCTCTACATTATGTTGTTATGTTGGTAATTTTTGCTATATTCCCGTTTTTTCTTAAGATCACATATCTAGGTGCATAAAAAGTGGTATCGGAGCACTTTCCTTAGCATAAATTGTGGGTTATTATTATTTTTTTTCCAGGGTAGAGATGTGTTCCAACGTCTTTGAACTACATTGATATGTCATTCAACTCATAAATCCGCGGTCGGGGAAGCATACACGTAGAAAATACAATAGGTTTTTAAGCTCACATTGATGGACACCCTTGTAACCCCTATTGGTACACTTTCAAGTGGTAGCGCGTAAGACAACACATGTATATGGATTTGCGCTTCCAAGTACCTCTGGTATATCGGGATCCCTCCTAGGTATCTTGAAACCAACCACAAATCAACTGAATGACCGCTTGACTGCTATAGTGCCACCAAGAACAACACTTGAGATGATACTCTCTAGTACTTGGGTAATCAGGTAGTAAAACTAAGGGTATGATCTAGCCTCCTTAGTTGGTTCCCTAAGATATTGGGCCGACTACTACTGTTCAAACCTGCACATATATCAAAGAGCTATTGATCCAGATTATTT
The DNA here is from genome assembly GCA_009831015.1 of Picea engelmannii. NCBI lineage: Eukaryota > Viridiplantae > Streptophyta > Pinopsida > Pinales > Pinaceae > Picea > Picea engelmannii. The sequence continues at coordinate 129,978 of ML792440.1, read as the reverse complement.
TTCGGCATGAAATGAGAGCGGAGATATAATAAAGAAATGCACAGAGATATCACAAATATCCAATAATATAACTGAAATGTATCAGAGATGCAACCATAAACACAAATATACAGTAATACACAATTTCTATTAATGAAAGAAATATACAGAGATTGTAAAAATATAGAGTGAAAGACTCGCTAGAATGGTGACAACTTATCTATGAGAAGAGATGTGATGACTACTCACATTCACAAAAACATGATTATTACAATGAGGCTCCACAAGCCATTTTAACATAAGTAAAATCCAAAACCCTAACCTTGGAAGATGAAAATCCAAAAGGTTTGCAGGCCCCGATGGGGGTAGTTGATACGTCAACTTCTCGGGGGTGTAAATTTTGCATACGATCTCCGTTTGGGGCGCTCGATACATTGTTAGAAATATCTATCCGAGGACTAGAACTACTAACAATGAATATGAAGTCCAAAACATACTCATTTTCGCTAGAGGTTTGATGCCCAAAAAACGTCGTTTAGGGCCTCAAAACGGCTCTGGAAGTTTAGGACCCGAAAAACTGCCAAAAATAATAAATTACCAAAATTGCCAGAAAACTATTTTTAGCCACTTGGAAAAGGTGGGTGGCCACCGATATCCCCCTGGATCAATAATACCTCCTTAGGAAGCAATTATCTCCATTTCGTTGAGTGCCCGGGGGAGAGGGAAAAACGTTTGCTGAATCTACATCTCGATGAGCTGCTTGCCTTGTTGGAGAAGTTGCCCTGCTTAGCTTATTGAAGGTTGTCACAAACATGTGGCTGGAAGGGTTGGACCTTTTTAACCAGTCTGACTACATGAGATGCCTGTATGTAGAAGGAATCTTTACACTTTGCTACAATATTTTTGACTTGCTTCTATTGGATAGAAGGTGCTTGGGCTGAGGCTGTAGTGGTTGCAGTATCCTTCTGTTCACCTTTTGAACAAATTGTGAAGAAGCTGAATTTTTTAGTATGAGATACTATCTTGCGACACCGTTTAGGTGGAACAGTAGTCCGAACTACCTCTGGTATTCTGTAGATATGACCTCCGAGAGAAACAATGACACTGCGGGGTCGAGACTCATAAACAACATGGTGCTTCCACATATATGGTTGGACCAAGAGAACATCACATACATCCAGTGGGGAAACATCACATAATACCTCATCCTTGAAGGGTTGGATGCCGTATGACAATCGAAACTGTTGGCTGACATGGAGATCTCGTCCCTGGCGAAGCCACCCGATGTGGTATGGCTGCAAGTGTGGTGTTGTTGAAAATCCCAACTATTTGAAGACCTTTGCTGAGATGAGGTTCTTCTGGCTTCTGATATCAATAATAAAATGCAACAGGGTCCCCTTCACCCACATTTGTGAATGAAAAAGGCGCCCCCCCTCTTCTGGATCTGTTGGTTCTTCTGGTTGAATTGATATAGTCGCGACAATAGCAGTGGGGTCTGCGTCGATGATCTGTCTTTTACCAGTATTTTCAGAATTAGATTCTGAACCAGGGTTCAACTCCTTGTCTTTGATCTCGACCAACAATGACTTTTTTGAGCAACATTCATCGGTGTTGTGCCAGGGGATTTTGTGGAAATTGCACCATTTTCTGGTGTCCTTCTTTGTCTTCCCGTTACCCTTATTTTACTGTGGCTTGGACTGGTTTTTAGGAGAATTTTTGTTAGGATCGTCTTTATCATACTTTGGTTGTTGCAGATTTGCAGACCCAAACTCCCATTGGTTTTGGTGCTTAAATTTTTGCTTGATTTTAACAACATATCGATTAGCAACATCGAGTGATGAGATGTCCATAAAATCTATTTTAGTTTGGATGTATCTATGTAGAGCTCCACAGTATTTTAGAACCAAATGGCATTCAGAGTCTTTGATACCCATCTTGGTGCGCAAGGTGTGGAAGATATTGGTGAAATCTAGAACTACTTGGCCCCTCTCTTTATGTGGTGTGGTCCATCTCATGTACTGGTCCTCATAGTTTCCAACAGGGCAATATTGTTCCTTTACCACATCAACAAAAAAATCCCAAGTGGGCTCAACCCCATATATTCCAAAATCCTCTGTGGAACTTTGCTCCCAGTAAGTTTCCCACCAATGTTTGACATGGGGGAGAGATTTAAGGAGTGCGAAGGTGATCTTTTCCATGTCGTAAAAATTATGAACAAAGAAATAACCTTCTAACAGATTTAACCATTTGTCTAGGGCATGTGCATCTATCTGACCTTCAGATACAGGAATATAAAAATTAACCTGTACGTTGAAAGGAGAGGTGCTTCCAAAGTGGTTGTTTGATGAAGATGCACCTGATGCTATTGACATGCATTGAAGGATCTAGGAAAAATTCTCCATCATTTCATCCCTCTATCGCATGAGAGATTGCTCAATCAATAGATTGATAGGATCGTCCGCTCCATCGTTTTTCTTTTCTTCTTCCATGGAGGGTTTCTTGGGCATGTGAGAGAAATTTTCTTCAAGAGAGACAAGCTTGAGACCCAACTTGATATACTCGGACCGCGTCGGGGACATGCACTGAAAAAACGATCAAGAACAACCTGCTCTGATACCACTAATCCATATTATTTTTTGGCACGAAATGAGAGCGAAGATATAATAAAGAAATGGCAGCACAATGATATTGTAGATATCCAATAATATAAAAAAACTATATCAGATATGCAACCATAAACACAAAGATACAATAATGCATGATTTCTATTAATGAGAGAAATGTACAGAGACTGTAAAAATACAGAGTGAAAGACTCGCTAGAATGGTGGCATCTTATCTTTGAGAAGAGATGTGATGGCTACTCGTATTCGCAAGAAGATGATTATTACAATGAGGCTCCAAAGGCCTTTTTAACATAAGTAAAATTGAAAACCCTAACCCTGGAAGATGAAAATCCAAAAGGTTTGCGGGCCCCGATGGGGGTAGTTGATATGTCAACTTCCCCGGGGCGTAAATTTTGCATATGACCTCCATTTGTGGCGCTCGATACATCGTTAGAAATATCTATCCGAGGACTACAACTACTGAGAATGAATATCAAGCCCAAAATAGAGTTATATTCGCCGGATGTTTGATGCCCAAAAAACATCGTTTAGGGCCTCAAAACGGCTCCAAAAGTTCAGGACCCGAAAAATTGCCAAAAATAGTAAATTACCAAAATTGCCAGAAAACTGTTTTGAGCCAGTTGGAAAATATGGGTGGCTACCGATATCCACCTAGATTAGCTATAGCATAGGTAAAATCCTTGTCTATAGGCACCTTGAAAAACCTAACCCTTGGGATGAAAAATGATTCGGATTTATGAGCAGAACGAAATGAAACCACCGATTTATAATATTAACATAGAGACATAGTGAACAATAAAAGATATACATTAAAACTTGAATTCTATTAAATAAGAAATATGTTGAAAACTGTAAAATGCATACTGAAAACAAGCTTGTTAGGATGGTGGCAGCTTATCTCTGAGAAGAGATGTGATGACTACGCTCATTCACAAGAACATGAGTACAATGAGGCTCTGAAGGAATTTTTACAATAAAAATGAATGCTGAAACACTAGACATCCAAAAACTTGACCCTAGGAGATGAAGCACCAAAATTCATGTGGGCCCCGTTGGGGTAAGTTAGTACATCAACTTCCCGAGGTCGTAACTTTTGCATACGATATCCATTTAGGGTGCACAATAGCTTGTTGGAAAGGCATCGGCGAGGAGATTCATTTAGGGGGATCAATAAAAACCTCCAATTATCATTGAGGTTCCCGATTGTGAAAAAAAATCGCTCGGGCCCTCAAAATGGCCCCAGAAGTTTGGGAACCAAAAAAATGCTAAAAATAGTAAGTTGCCAAAAAACTGTTTTGAGCAAGTTGGAAAATGTGGGTGGGAACTAATATCCTCTTGGATCAACTGGATCAATCCTCCCCCATTATGAAACAATTATCTCCATTGCATTGAGTTCCCCCATTAGATGAGGAAATTGCTGCTAAATTTGGCCTCGGGTGAACCACTTTCCTTGGTGCAGGAGCTGCCCTGCTTTGAAAACTTGATAAAGATGGATCCTATGCTGGCGAGTGACCTTGAACTATATGTCCATGATTTGATCAGTGTATGACTATTCCATGTGGTTAGGGTTGAGTAACTCATGGATGATTTTAGGGGCTAAATTTCGCTCATGGGCTAATTTTCCATGGTTTTCCCAAAAACAAGATTCACTATTTTAAAAATGATTCGCCCAAATTCTTTAGGATAAAATTATTTTACCTTAAAAATCGCCAAAATTTTATAAAAACTATATAAAATACTTAGAAATTTGAATATTTTTACAAAAATATCGCCAAACATTTATAGTTGGCATATGAAGGATTAGTAAGATTCGCCAAGGTTTATACATTTTAAAATAAATTTCCATCCTTAAAATCATCCCTGGTTGAGTTCCATTGGTGTCAATTGTTCTGCTATATTCGAGTTGTCCAATAATGGTGGAAAATAAGGCCTAAGGAGGTCCACATTGAACACTGGGTGCAAGCGAAGGAAGGGGGGAAGGTTGAAAGATTTGTCACCCACAACCTTGATGATGTTGTAAGGTCTATAACAAAGTGGATTAAGCTTCCAATGAGGCCTTGTAAGGCATTCTTTTTGCAAGTGCAACCAAAATTTTTCTCCCATCTGAAACTGGTGCGAAATCCAGTGTTGATCATGACGCTTATAGTATTTGGAAATGGAATTATATAAAATATCATGAACCTATTGGAGGATGTGCTGGATGCCCTCAATGAAACAAGTGGATTTTTCAACTCCAGTTGAAGAATTCGAGGAGTCTTCTTGGGTGGATTTAAGGGGTAGTGCAACATCCATGGGACCCAATGGTTGAAATCCAAACCCCACCTGAAAGGGGTTGTGGCCGGTTGAACTATGTATGTCTCTAGTATAGCTGTGCTGAACATAGGGGAGAATCTCATCCCAGGTGCAGGGGTTCTTGGAATTGTACATGTGTAGGATGTGCACAATCATCCGTTTGACGACCTTGGTTTGGCCATCCATATGGGGGTTATAGGCAGTGGACTTGGTGAGATTGGTGTGAAACAATCACCATAGGCTCGACCAGAATGTGCCGAGGAACTCGTTGTCCCAATATGAGATAATGGTTTGTGGGATCCCAAAGTGTACCCACACTCGATCAAAGAACATATTAGCAGTGGCCTCCACTGTGATTCTCTTCTTGTAGGCGACCAAAATCGCCATCTTGAAAAAGTGATTAACAACCACAAAAATAGAGTCATGTCCCCACTTGGTGGACGAAAGGCCCGACATGTAGTCTATTGGGATGGATTCCTTGGGCCCGTCGAGAGTAGACAGAGGAGTGTACATGCCTTGTTTCTTAGTGGCCAGTTTAGAAATTATGCAGGAAGTGCAGGACTGAATATACTTATTGAAATCTTGTCTAACTTTCGACCAGTAGAAATTTCGCAGAAACATTGCCACTATCTTTTCCAAACCGAAGTGTCCTGCCACCCGACTTTAGTGTGATTCCCAATTAAAATTCTCTTGCTCGCTTGATGGAATGCAGAGATGGTGTTGGAACAGGTGTTATCCTCATTTTTGGTTATCAAGATGATGACATGATAATGACATGGTGATAGAATATCTATCTCTTCTTTAAGATCATTTTCATGAAGAAAGTTACACTTGTCAGTTTCTCAAAATCACTCTTTTGGAGACAGTACGCAGGCTGCACATATATTGCCTTGCGGAAGTACTTTGTTTCCGCAGGCTGCATTCAGTCTGACTGCGGACCTTCCGCACTGTGTTAAAGGTCAGGGTGCGGAAATGATTCTTAATAGAGAAAATGATAAGTTCTCGATCCTTCTAGAAGGAATCTTCTAGAAGGATGAGTTGGAATTCGAATGGTTGGCGAATTCATGAATTTCCAGATATCTTGGGATTGCATTCTATCCAAGTAACTACACAATCCTTTCCTATATATTGAAGGGATGATTCATGGGAAGAAGTTAGTAGCAAATTAGCAAGAGTAAGATATTGAAGAATTGGTGAATTAT
>ML792440.1:111294-123450 GCA_009831015.1 Picea engelmannii | reverse complement strand
TATATCATCCTTCTTCTCTTGTCCATTCAATACTTTAGAACTAGGGAAAGAGTAGTATTCTGTCACTGTTTGTTCCAGATCCAGGTGGATCTGGGGAGATCGGTTTGTGTCCGCACTTACGGATTTATCCTAGAACAACAGGGGTAGACCCAGGGTTCAATGCTTCAAGAACGCACCAAAAAAACCCTAACTACCGACCCTTTCGGCAACACCTGTAAAGCAAATGAAGTCTCACCCGAGGTAGAAGCAGGGGGGTTGCAGGACTCAAGTTCCTACAACCTATATGGGACATAGATATGTGATCACAATACTTAACATAACACTTAGGAATTAACATTCATTAGTCTTTGACCCTTATTCACATCGTAGGTAAAAACCATAATTACATGACAATGCAGTATTAATCAAGATCTAACCACATCTAACCATTCAAGACATAACATCAAAGTGGATCTAAAATTCATTCATATTATTAAGCACTAAGCTACTACATCAGATGCTTCTAACATACATAAATATTACATCACTAAGCATAAATCACATCAATAACATATTAACCACATTGCACAAAGTAATCACAACACATGATATACACGGTTCACCCCCAGCGTGGGGCTACGTCCACAAACTCTTCTCCTCTTTTATTAGCTTCTTCTAATATTTTTATATGCACAAAGCCACAAAGCCAAATCCGCATAGGACAGGAGATCTGCGCGCACCTTGCCAGATCCTCCTTCCTCGAGTTAGGTCCAAGAACCAAGCCTTTACACAGTATACGCACAAAGTCTCTTACAATCACTTGCACTTAGCTCTACAAGTCTTAACACACAGTATGCACAAAGCATTGACAACTATTTTCACTTAGCACATTGGCCTACTAGGTCTTGAGCTCAAAATAGATCTCCTTCATACATCGAATAACTATGTATTTGTACATTACAAAAGGGGCCTAAACATGAGTAAACCCATGGGCCAACATCCCATACCCGTTACATAAACCCTAAACCAAAAAAACCATCAAAAGGGGGCGAGATCCTGCGATCTCTGCTTCACCCGGGCGCTCTGTCTTCGACCAGCCTATCGAAGTCCCAAAAATGGTCAAACATGACCAAGGTTCTCCAAAACTTGTTCGAGGGCCAACATGCTCCAAACACTCACCTGTGACTCATCCTGAGTCACTTTGATCTAGGCAATTCTGCTTCGAAGGTCTCGAGCTGTCTCGACTTGCTTCTTCTCCAGAGCCTTAGGCTCAATGAAATCTTGAATGACTGACTCGATGACAGGTCCTTCCAAGCACTGTTCCACTGTGGTGACCACTTGTTCTAGCTGTGCACCTTGTCCCTTGATCTCTTTAAAGAGTGTGCAGGCTTCATCTTGTACCGCCTAGAGTCTCTGGGTCAGTTCCATGACTCTACTCTGGATGGAATGGACCTGCTGCTGAACTGCACGTTTTTCCTGTGACCTTTTTATCTTCTCAACCACTGAAAGGAGTTTTGGTTGCGCTTGCACTGTCAATGCTTGTTTATTTTCCTCCTGGAGTTGTGCTTCTAATGTTCTTACTTATGGGTCCTCTGCAAGGCGCTCATAGGTCTACACACTTCGGTTACTGAGTTGCTTTCATTCTAACACCAAATCCTTGATTATTTTGACTACGCTCTGAGCATTTTCTTCCTTATGATATCACACTTCCTGTGGAGTGCTTAACACTTCTTTCAATTCCAGTTCTGCTACTCTTGCTTGGAGCTACTAAATGGATTTAGTTAGCTTCCCCACTTGGCTCTCAGCTGTCTCTTCTTCCATTGGTGCCAATCTCTGCATGGAGCGAAGTGCTCAAGTGACTGCTTCTCTAACGCCAATCTACTTCGTGAGCAACTGATATTTCTCTCTCTGGATCTACTCTCTGTCCTCTTCAAAGTTTGCTCGGAGGTCATCCTTATCTTGCTTCACAACCTGAATTTGTTCTAGGGATTCCTCCTTTGATTGCTTCAAGGCCTTTGTGGCCTGTTCTTTTTCCTCCTGTACTCGATGAAGGCGATCCTCTATTGCATCTACTAATCTGCGTCGTTGGGCAGGCTCATCTACTACTTCTATACCCCCCGATGACAATGATGCAATAGACACTGCACAGCTCGAGTAGAGAGCCTGCTGTATCCCTTTTATCTCCACCTTGATCCTGTCATACATTGTCTCCTGTTTGGCTTCGTTTCACTGCAAAATTTCCTCTGAGGTATCTGATACAGCTACGATGATGAGGTCAATATCATCCACTGTAAGTACAGTTTGTAATTGAGGCTTATTGGCTCATGATTTTTTCCACGCTGAGGGTTTCTTTGGAGAAATATTTATTTTCTTTGACGTCTCAGCCTCTGTAAGGGGATCTTTAGGCGGTGTCACTTCGCCCTATTCCTTCTTGTTTTCCTCCCCTTCCTCTTCTTGGTTTACTTCGTCATCTCCTCCTCCTCTAGGTGACTCCAATGAAGTTTCCTCTGATGCACTGTTTATTTACTGCACATCTTCCTTATTCTTTTTCTTCCTTGCGCTACTCGGTCCATAATATTATTCTCGGGTGACCACATGACTTCCGATGATATCGAGGTTGGAGAGCTCTGTCTACTCGACTGGTACAAGGAATTCAGCTGGACATTCCTTAGTTATATCCTCTATGTATTCATCAGTTAATTTATAGTACGACTGCATCTCCTCCTTGGTTTGATCCCTACGCACAATGATATAAATGAGGTTCCTGTCTACGTAGAACTTCGCTAGTGACTTGAACCGATGGAGTGTATTCAAAGTCATTCGGGGGAATGAATCAATGGCTTGCATGATCTGTAAGTAGTAAGTTTGGAAGACAATGTTCGACTGCCACTACTTCGCTATATCACTCAAGTACAACAAGGTGGTGAAACTCACGACCAGTGGTTTAGACAACTCAACTTCTGGGAAGGTCGTTCCCTCCGGCATCTCCCAAGAAACAAAGGCAACAAGGATCAACAACCATTTGAAGTGAAACTCATAGCCATGGTCCTGTGCTTCTCAACAATCCTGCTCCAAATGGTTGACGAGGTATCTCACCTAGTTCATCTGCATTCCTTCAACACACTTTCCTATGAGGTCGATGACGAACCCTGTGACCTGCGTTGGTCTATTCTTCTTGATGAGCTTGCCTGCTATCAGCTGACAAGCTAGGTGCAATGCACCATTTTGGATGGAGGATACCTTGTATCCCCACTTCCCTTTCTCCACATCGCCATAGGTGTCCTTTATTCGCTGTGCCAAGGCGCGATCTGCAACCTTCCCTTGGTAAAAATATCGAGGGTCCGGTCCCTACATGCTCAATCTAGTGATCCGGTGGATCAACGTTGGATCTACAGTGATGTGCCTATCCAACCAAATGTACCCTCCATGGAATCATGATAGGAGGAGTTCAACACACTCGTTAACCTCCTGATGTCTGCCGAAGTGTGGTATCTTCATCACATTAAGGATTGCTGATCTCGCGATGTCCATGGTCCATGGATGGGGGACTATATTCGAATTCTTCCTTGTTTTATTTGTCAATTAGTTATGTGGTGCGAGCATTCCATAATTCTTTCGGTCTCCTAAGTTGAAATCAATGATCTTGATCATCAAAATTTGTCCCAACTGCGGTCTAACTGCGTGTATCCCCTTTGGGAGGTACACAATGATCAGTGTATAGTTGAAATATCTCGGGATGCTATCATGATTAACGATTAACTATATCTCGGGATATAGTTGGGCAAGACTGATGGAATGAGCTTCACATTCGCCAGGTCATCACGGTGCTTACTTATTTTCTGTGTCGTAGTTCAGGATGGCTGTTGGGTTACAAAAAAAGTATAAATATCTTCCTTTTTCCCACAGTTCATGATATGATTTTGATTGATTCTTCAGATAGTTAGGGATAAATAGGAAAGAACATGATTAATATGTCCCTTAGGATTGTTATTGAAGTTTTATTAAATAGATTCTAAATTACGATTGGAATGGTTTGAGTTTGTTGCAGAATTGGATAAATAACTGTTAAAGATAACTAAAGAGATCTTGGCTATGCGCAAGCTATTGGAGGTTGAAGACTTTTTAGGCGTAAAGCAGTTTTGAAGATAATGCATTTTCTAGATTGTAACTTTATAATAGTAAAGCAATCCTGAGGATAGCTTGATTTACCCAAACTATTGTAATATATAATAGGGTAACAGATCCATAAAAAAACAAGAAAAAAACACATTCAAGTATTTAGATTCAAAATTGCTCTGCGCAAGTAGTTTTTGTAAATGTTTTACCAGCCATGGAATCAATGAAAGTTTTGAGTGTTTCTATCATTTCTGTGCTCTGAGTTTCTTGTAGTAGTACTTCTGAAGACCGAGGGCCCAGTCTTAAGGAGCTACTGTCTCGTTCTGTAATTGTATTAGTTCGAAGTTTGATTTCTATTTTGTGATTCAGATCTCTTTTACAATAGCCAAGGATAAATGCATAAGTGTGTTAATGATTTTATGATTTTTTGCGTATAGAAGATAGACATTTCCCTCAAGTATTAATGATTGCCATTATGATTTCCATTTTTGAAGTTGTTGCTTGATAGTTCCTTATATTTTCATCCGCGTTGTTCCTTTTCCTTAGATTTATGATTGTTGTTCCTTTCGGTTAAAGTTACAATAGTTGTTCCTTTCGGTTAAAGTTACGATAGTTGTTCCTTTTGGTAAAAGTTACATTAGCCGTCCCTTCCGATTAGATTATAATTGCTGTTTCTTTCCATAGATAGAGTAATTCGTTATTTCCTTTCCAGTAATCAAAATTCATAATTGATAGTTAATTTTGCAAGTCCTTACTTAGATTCAATTACTGCTTTCTAGTTAAGTGAATTCAATAGATTAATTAGTTCCTTTCCATTTTAGAGCATCTTAGTAATCATGTTTCAATTCCATTTAGTTCTTAGAATCTTTGGTGAATGTTTGAGGAACTCGATTGTTGATGAACTCATATTTCGTTTAGCTACACGATTTTAGGTTACTTGCATAGACTTTGCTGATATTATTGAGATAAAAGACGAATCTTCGGGTTGATAAATTAATGTTAAAATAAGGTTGTTTTTAGGACATCTTTAGACCCCAACATTTTGGCGCTGTTGCTGAGGAGAATGTCAAAGGTAGTATAGGTTGTGTTTCTGGAGGACTAGGTATTGAAGACGAAAGGTAAGAACCTACTTATGCCAACGCTTACCTCCAGTTGACACTTAAGAGGCTTCGTAGGTGCTTTCTTTTATTGAAATTTATTTCGTTGTTGTGTGAAGTGTGTATGACTAGAAATAAGGATCTTGAAAAACCAAAACCCCCATCAAAAATTACCAAAACCCAGGGTTTGGTGATCCCTGGAAGAAGCACTTTCATAGACGAAATCATAAAAAACGATGAATCTCAAGCTTTAGTCGGACCTAGGAAAGGACTCACCCGAATCCCTCAGGCAGTAGTTTCACCAACTATGGCCCACACTGAGATTCATAGAAAAACTGAAGGGAGTGAGCAGAGCTTTCAGAATACAGATCTCCCACTGCTCAACCCCTTAGAAGAGGGAAGCTCTAATAATCTGGAGGAGGGAATAGGAGAAACTAGCGGGATTTCCAAGGCATACCCACCATCACCACCTGATCTTGAGTCTCCTATGAAAGAAGAAGGCATATCCGAAATCCAAGATAAAGGGAGTGCAGTCAAGTTCCTTGGAAGACCAAATAATCAACAATTTCAAATAGAATACCCAAATCAAGAAACTCCTGAAAATTTTTGGCACATTTTCGATCAAATGGAACAACCAAATAATCAACAACCCCAGACCTCCACGCTGGAGTATCCAATAGTTGATCCAATTGCCAATGCCCCCATGAAATCAATCCCTTTACAAAACCTACCAACCTTCCATGGATTGATTTCAGAAGACCTGGATGCATTCCTATTTGAATTTGATGTCCTATGTAGAGGGTATGATTATACCTCTGAACCCCAAAAATTAAAACTATTTCCCTCTACCTTGAAGGGAGAAACTCTACGCTGGTTCATGGGATTGGGAGGTGGAACAATCAATTCATGGGACCAGATGAAACATACCTTCTTGTTAAAATATCAGGATTATTGCAGAACCAAAGACCTAAAAGATGAAATCTTTCAAATGACTGCGAAATAAAATGAATCATTAGAAGAATATGTCGAAAGATTTCAGTATAATTTGCAAAGATCACCCTATGGTACATTACTAGGTGAAGTACTCAAAGCAACTTTGATCAAAGGCATGGGAGATGAATGGGTAGAAACATTGAATTTAATGGGGAAAGGTGACATTTATCAGGATACTTATGAAGATATTGTTCTATTGTGTATCAGGTGCTCACGAGGAAGTACACGGACCAGGTCAGGAATGCGGGCGTCCCTCAAAAGAAATAACAATATCTCCAATGGGGGTGTTACGCGATCTGAAGTCGGTAATCTCCTAGAAAACTTTAAAACATATATTTTGAGCACTCTGACTACACAATTGGATGTATTGCAGGCCAAACAAAAAAAGGTAGAGGCAGAGCATAACCTTGGCTATATTTTTCCACAGGTGCAGAAAGAAACATGGTCCAAGGGAATGCCCTGTGGATATAGTTTGGGTTTGTGCTATTTGCGCCAAGGATCACGGCATAGATGAATGCCCATCACTCCCTGGATTGAAAGTTGTATTCAAAGAAGCAGAAGAGGAAACATAACCATTATATCTTATGGATCAGTGTCGTCAGTGGCAGTCCCGGCCTAAAAATACATTTCAAGACCCTTCCTCTTTCTTTCCTGGACAGTACAATCAACAACAGAATCCTGGACAGTATAATCAACAACAAAATTTTGGCAGCACATGGCAGGGCCAACCATTTACTAATCAGAACTGGCAGCCATAACAATACCCACCTGCAATTCCTACCTGGCCAAACTAGCCTGCCACAAACCCCAACTGGAAAAATCAACCAACTACAAGTTCAAATTGGCCAAATTCACAATACCCCACCTCATCCTGGAAAAAATTGAATAATACCTACCCTCCAAAATCGCCTAAATCGACTGCCCAAAACCCAAATTGGAACCAGAACTGGCAGCGCCCCATGGGGATGAATAACGAACCTATGGGGATGACCTCTCAAACCCAACCTCCTTTACAAACTCCACTCCCATTGCCCCAATCACAATTGCGCCCTCAATTACCTGCCCAACCCCACTCGAATCCCAATAACAGACCAGCTCAGCTAGTCCAGATTATGGAAAGTGGAGAAGGGGGAATCAATCCAGTAGGGTGCAATGAACTTCGGTTAATATCGGGGTGCATCATCTCCCCCGAACAAAATGACGTTCCCCAAGAACAAGGGAATGAAAAGCAACCAACAATAACACCCTCAACTATGGTAATAACAAAAGAAATCAGGCAAGGGAGGAACACAGTCGAATCACAAGACTTTGATAAGAATGCAATTCCCCCCCCTCTGTTCCTCGAAAGACTGATGATAACAAAACCCACCATATATCCTGACTTCAACATTGTAGGGGAACTCATGAATTTATACATCAAAATTCCACTCCTGCAAGCCCTGCACGACATACCGATCTATACAAAGACAATCAAGGAGCTATGTGGGAGGAATCCCGTCAGAAAAATAAAAAATTCATCATCAACAGTTCATGTAGTGGGAGACTTATCTAATTTAATTTTGGGTAGAGAAACACTAGTTAAATATGCAGATCCGGGGAACCCTATAGTAACAGTTCAGATTCAGGGCTATTCCTTTCCAAATACCCTAATTGATTTGGGGGCGGCCATCAATATTCTAACTATGGAAACCTTCAATGCCCTGGGTCTTCACTCTTTCAACCCAACCCCGATTATGTTGCAATTGGCCGATTGATCAGTGGTCAAACCACTCGACACACTACATGATATAGCCATTTCAGTTGATTCTTGGGAATATCCCACAGATTTTCTCATCATCAACCCAAGAAGTGGACTTGAAGGGAATCCATTGATATTGGGCAGACCATGGCTCACGACAACTGATGCATACATAGGCTGCCGATCAGGTACAATGAAAATTTCTAGAGGAGGGGTTACAAGGAATCTCATCTTATATCCTCCATCCAAACCTAGTCCAACGATCGTACACCCACAATTGCCACCACCACGATATCCCGAGAAGGATCTACGTGCCCCACTCACGATGGAAGAAGCCCTCAAGCACAAGAATCAACTAGAGGATGATGTAATCAATGGGTTTATTAACAACCCAACCGCTGTAAGTAAACCAACATGCCAGATGCTCCAAGATGTTCTAGACTATGAAGCACAGGGAGACCCACTGGAAGATTTAATGGAACAAAAAATTCCGACTACCGTTGTTCACAACAACAAATATGTTGAGATAGCACCAAGGAAGTCTCTGAACATTAATGCCAACCTAGAAGAGCAACAACAACAAAATCTAATCCAAACTCTCTCTAAATACTAGCAAGATTTTGGCTGGGAGTACTCTGATATAAAAGGTATTGATCCACAACTCTGCACACACCACATTTATATTTAGAAAGACGTCCGACCTATCTGACAACCACAAAGAAGACTGAACCTCTACCTTAGAGATATTGTTAAAGAAGAGCTACAAAAGCTGTTGGACGTAGATTTTATATACCCTATATCAGGTAGTCGATGGGTTTCCCCATTAGTCATCATCCCAAAGAAAAACGGGAAGTGGAAAATCTGCGTTGATTACAGGGAACTAAACAAAGCTACTCAAAAATATCATTTTCCATTACCTTTCATCGATTAGGTCCTGGATACCTTGGACGGGAAGAAATTCTTCTCTTTCCTAGATGGTTTCAGCGACTACAATCAGATCCAGATTACCCCAGAAGATTAGGATAAAATGACATTCACATGTCCCTGGGGTACCTTTGCCTACAAAATATTTCCCTTCGGACTTTGTAACGCTCCAGCTACATTCCAAAGGGCCATTCTGAGCATATTCAGTGATCTGATTAGCGAAGGGCTTGAAGTCTACATGGATGATTTCACCCCATACGATGACGACTTCGATCAAGCCTTGAATAATCTGGAGAAGGTATTGGAATGGTGCATCGCTACCAGGTTATGTTTAAGCCATGAAAAATGTCACATGATGATGACAGAAGGTGTGGTATTAGGGAATTACATTTCTGCAGATGGAATTAGAGTAGACCCAACAAAAATTGAGGTAATTCTTAATCTACCTACTCCACACACACAAACTGAGGTACGTAGTTTCCTTGGTGCTTCAGGATACTATCGCAGATTTATGCCAAAATTTTCAAAAACCGCTGCGCCTTTACATGCTTTGACAGGTAATGTAGAATTTCAATGGTATGACAAATGCGATGTGGCTTTTGAGAGACCTAATTGGAAAATACCATTTCAAATTTCCACCGACACCTCAGACATTTCCATAGGTGCTGTTCTGGGACAAGAAGAAGAAAAGAAACCCTACACCATTTATTTCATTAGCAATAATCTAACTCCAGCCGAACTTAATTATACAGTAAAAAAGAAAGAGTTCTTAGTTGTTATACATGCCATCAATAAATTTTGTCATTATATAACAGGCTATCCGGTTATCCTGTATACTGATCATTATACCATTAGATATCTAGCTAATAAACCAATTACTAATGGACGAGTCACTCAATGGTTATTATTATTGTAGGAATTTGATATCACCATCAAATATCGACCTGGGAGAGAAAATCTTGTCGCAGACTTCCTGTCCCGCATCCCAAAAACAAACGACTCATTAACAACTAAGGATCAATTCTTAGATGAGCATCTGTTGGCTGTCGACACAAAACCACCTTGGTACGCTGATGTAGCAAACTATCTAGCAGCATGAAGATTACTGACACATTTATCATCAAAGGAAAGTCGACTGATCGTCTAGCGTAGCGCACGACTCACTTGGATCAGTGGATATCTTTTCCACACAGGAGATGATCTCCAGATTCGGCGATGTGTACGAGAGGACATAATCTGTGACATACTGAAAGTAGGACATGACGAGCCCTGTGGGGGGATTTTGAAGACCGTAGGACTGGACAAAAAATATTATAGATGGGCTATTATTGGCCCTCAATATTCATATATGCCAAGAAATATGTCCAGACATGAGACAACTGTCAGCGGATGGGGAAACCAGGTCAGGCTGATGAAATGCCCTTGAAAACACAACTAGTCGTAGAACCATTTGAAAGATGGGTGCTGGACTTCGTCGACCCCTTTAATCCAAAGTCAAATCAAAAGGCCTATATTCTCATTGCAACAGATTACATGACCAAATGGGTAGAGGCAAAATCTTTACCAAATGCAACAAAAGAAGTAGTCATCAAATTCCTTTTCAAATTGTTTGTACGGTATGGACTACCCAGAGAAATAATTACTGATGGAGGGTCACAATTTACAGGCCATAGAATCACCACCAGCTAGACAACTATCACATTAAGCACATAGTTACTTCTCCATACCACCCACAAGAAAAAGGGCAAGTAGAAAGCACCAATAAGGTCCTAGAGGCAATTCTGACGAAGACTGTCTCAAAAAATCGACAGAATTGGGCTACTAAGTTCCCAAATGCCTTATGGGATTATCGTACAACCTGGCATAATGCCACTGGCTACTCTCCTTACCATCTATTCTATGGTAAAGAACCCATATTCCCAATAGAATTCGAGATCAAGACCCTAAGAATGACCCAGGAAATTGGACTAAACCTTATAGAAGCACATAAACGACGCCTTCAACAACTCAATGAATTGGATGAAGCACACTTGTCTCTTGTGGAGTGCACAACTGTTATCCAGCGATAGAGAGAAACCTGGCACGACAAGCATATCAAGAAGAAATCATTCAAGAAAGGCGACTGGGCGGTCCTCTATGATTCCAGATTTCAGGACTTTCCTGGGAAATTACAGACACGATGGCTAGGGCCATATGAAATTAATGAAGTCCATGATAGTGGCACAATTACTTTGAGCACCATCGATGGGTCTGGATCACCCTTTATGGTCAATGGACACCGACTGCAACTTTACCACTAGCCACCTTCAAAAGATTCTTTCTATCAAGAAGTAAGTAAAGACCCTACAGTGCATATTTTGGTTGGCTGGTAAGGTAACCCAACCACCCCAACTCCATAAATGATGTATTTTGTTTATATTGTACATACTGTACATAGTTTTCCAACTAAGTGGTTAGTTTTTTCTTTGTTTTATAAAAATTCATCTAGGAAACAAGAATCATGACAGATAACTACAATTAGCACCTTCTTTTGTTCCATACTCCCGTTTTGTTTTATCATACAGAGTCTGTCTTTTACATGTTCATGATGATGCTGTTCCTTTCTCGCGTGCCTGCTGTTCCTTTTTTAATGGAACAACTGATGTTCCCTTTCTCGAACGCCTGTTGTTTCCTTTTGAACGAAACACCTGTTGTTCCTTTATCATGCAACTTCTATTCCTTTTCGAATGGAACAACTCTTGTTCCCTTCTCGCGTGCCTGTTGTTCTTTTTGAACGGAACAACTGCTATTCCCTTTTCGTGCACCTGCTGTTCCTTTTGAACAGAACAACTCCTATTCCTTTTCGTGCGATTGTCGTTCCCTTCTTTACCATTCAAACGCTAGCCATTCCTCCGTAAGTGCGGCTTTCATCAAATAATTTTCACTAGCACTGTCTCTAATCGTCATTACAACAATCTGTCATTATTTTGTGGATGGTTCCTCACACCTTATCAATTTTTTTTTTTGTGGAATAATCTCTCTGAAATATCTTAAACCTCGTTCATAATCAATCATCACCATAAGTTGTTTCTTTCCCTTATATATACAAATACACCTGAATGATATTATGCCTCTATATTATAAGGGGTCTTCAAAACACTTTTACTTGGCATATTTACACTTCCTTATACCATCCCTTACTCTTAAGGAGTAGATGAGCCTCCCATATCAAAAAAAATAAAAAAAAATACATACATACATACATACATACATACATACATACATACATACATACATACATACATACATACATACATACATACATACATA
>ML792440.1:93494-111213 GCA_009831015.1 Picea engelmannii | reverse complement strand
ATTTTCCCATAAAGAATGGTGGGTCTCATCACGAGCCAACCTACCACGATCATAGGATACTAACGTAAGTGACATTCCCACTATGGCTACCACACCAGGGTAATGACCTTTGACATTTTCTTTTGTCAAAGGACAAGAGGTCTCATCACGAGATGGCTTGTTCACATAAGTTACAATCTAGTGAGTGGCATTATCATCATCTGGTCACCAAACCAGGATAATGGTCTTCTTGGGAAAATACAATTCAAATATTTATTAAGAAAAGATACAAATAAATAAAGATACACAATACAAACCTTTTTCATAAAGAACGGGGGGTCTCATCACGAGCCAACCTACCACGATCATAGGATACTAACGTAAGTGACATTCCCACTATGGCTACCACACCAGGGCAATGGCCTTTGAAATTTTCTTTTGTCAAAGGACAAGAGGTCTCATCACGAACTGGCTTGTTCACTTAAGTTACAATCTAGTGAGTGGCATTATCATCATCTGGCTACCAAACCAGGATAATGGTATTTTTGGAAAAATATGATTCACAAGTGTATTAAGGATAAAGGCTCATCTAAGGGTTAAAAGGCAACCCTGCCAAGGCTATGGACGCCTGCCGGCAGCAGCGGCCCTGCCTATGGTTTGGAAGATTATCTCAAAAAACCAAGTTTCTGCGTGTCTCTAGATCTCCTTTACTCAAATAATGAGGCTATCATATCAATTATACTCAATCACTTGGAAAAGTAACAATATTATGTTATGTGGACTATTAAAAATAAAATAAAAATGAACAGATTTAATTTATTTTTGATTGATTTCTCCATAA
Source organism: Picea engelmannii (assembly GCA_009831015.1). NCBI lineage: Eukaryota > Viridiplantae > Streptophyta > Pinopsida > Pinales > Pinaceae > Picea > Picea engelmannii. The sequence goes on along the minus strand of ML792440.1, from coordinate 110,393 downwards.
ATCATTTTTTTGCACATAGGTGTAATAACTTTACAAATTCCACACATCAAACGACTATCGTTTAAATGATTTATGGTGGCATGTGTCTTTTTTAAAATTATATATGGTTAGCCCCTACTGGCAGCGGCAATGCAATCATTACCTCTCACCCGACAATCACTGCACTCATTGCTTCTGCCTACATTGACGCTCGAGGACAACCTCTACATTAATGAGGGGGATGCTCGGCACACTTCCCAACTATCTGTAATGATTGCAATAAATACAAAACCCATGTCTTTATACATTCACTGTTACTGATATTTTCCATTTATGGCATCTGCTTCTCCAAAGATGGTCTAACCAAATTTGTAAACATGAACGATAGTCGTTCTTTCTTTCTCACAGAAATATGGGTGGTAGAAGTGTGCGCAGAGAGCCGACATTACTCCAGGTTACAGAATAGGAAAGAGAAATCCTACATCTCCTAGGGTGGACCGAGTACTTCATCCGCTTGCAAGCTTATGACATAAATGTCATGCTCAAATTCTTTCAAAACCTGCAAGGATAAATCTCTACAATGCAAGGCATACAAATCTCAGTTACCCCGAAAATCATAGTAGAAGTCACAGGCCTCCCTAACACAGGCATTCAATGGACAGGGAAATACACGAAGCTGAGGGAATTCGTGGAATATTTCACAGAACCCGGGGAAGAATTGGATAAAAAAGGAAAGGGACTTAATCCCAATACCCTCAGTGAACCGTGGAAGGAATTGGCGGGGATAGTTCAATGGTACATCATTTGCGATGGACGATACGATGTAATTCGACCTCACCATATCAAATTTCTGGAAGCCTTGAAGCAACAATTAATACTTAATCTACCTTTCTTCCTGCATACCATACTACATGAATTTGCCTTAAGAACACAAAAGTCCAAGAATCCTGTTACTGTCATTAGCCACCACAGATTAGTAAAAATAATAGTGGATAAAGCATTGAGTCAAATTCAGTTGACTTGGGAGAATTTGATCGAGGCCAATAGACCTCCACAACTGGAGCAGGCGACCACCACCCAAAGAGAAATTCCACCACCTTAAACCAAAGTTGAAGCAGAACCTGCTCAAATCACTGAGGCCCAAACCTCACAGACACAAGCATTAACAAAAAGAAAGAAGAGAACAATGGTTTCTCTTAGATCCCCCCTTAGGACAAGGAGGAGAAGCAAACAAACTCAGGAAACAACTGAAGCAGTTCAGGATGCAACAGAGCACCCTGAAGAACTTCAGAATTTCATAGAACAATCTTTATAGGAAAATGTTCAAGCAATTGAGCAAGCAGAGCAGACAACACAAAAGGATAATCAGGGAGACACCCAACCTGCAACAGAGCACCTGACAAGACACTTTTTGAAGAGCTATGAGATAGAAATAGCTCAGGTTTTGGGGAATTTAGGAACCTTAACTGATAGAGATGAAAATAATCTGGAAAAAGAACCTGAACCAGACTCCTCTTCAAAACCAACTGAAGAATTTCCTGACATTGAAATGTCTTTTCCAGATGACACAACACATGAGGAATTTCTTTTTGAAACAGGAGACCCTCTTGGACAACTAGAGCACTTGGAAGGAACATATGGACAACCGTCTGCTGGACGAAATGAAGAAGACCTCGAGATCCCTCATAAACATAAATCAGCCAAAAGCAAGAAACAAATTAGGAAATTAAAGAAAGAAAACAAATTATTGAAGAAAAAGGCTAAGAGGGCTGTGGTATTAAAGAAGAAGGTGGGAAAACTCAAGGAGATTATCAAGGAATTGAGGAAACAGTTAGAACTAGCAGAAAATATCCATAGAAGAAAGAAAAACAAAAAGGGAAGAATGCAAGCAAGAAATCCTCTTCCTAAGAAAGCAACTAATACAACTTCTGTATGGATACAGACTGACACTCTGATTTTAGAGGAAACAACTCAAATTTTTGAGAAGAATGATACTATTAGGAGACTAGAGGAAGAACCACTACAGTCTCAACAAACCCTGATTCAAAACAGAGGTGAATTGCCGACGATAACAGAGAAGTCCCAGGAATAGAGTACTATCAGGAATATACTGGAAGTAGAGCTTGCACAGACCCATCAAGCATTAATTCGCTCCAGAGAAGAAATGAATGAATATCAAGCATCCAAATCTCAGGCACAGGGTGCCATCATTCATAAGCTAAAATAAGAATTGGGACAAGCCTAGCAAGCATTGATTCAATCCAGGGAAGAGATGAGTGCTATGGAAGAACACCAAGCATCTCAATCTCAAGCACAAAGTGTCATCATCGATAGACTAAAAGCAAAACTTACACAAGCACAACAAGCATTGGTCCAACACCAACATGAAATGGTAACTAGGAATGAATATCAAAGGGTTGTTAAATAATTGAAGGACATGAAAACAACAGAGGGTAAGACTTATGCTGCGCTTACCAGAGCCCAAGATAAGATAAAAAAGGTGCAAACTCAATTGGAAAAAGATTTGGAGAAAATCAAACACATTTGTGATGTCTACTCCGATGCCATCAATTGCAGAGCCCCTGCCACTAATTATGTTTTATTCTTGCTGGAATGGTATCTATTATTGAGAGTGAAGGCCATCAGAGCAGGTAAACCCATTTCATTTGCCATTGTTCTATAATTTATTTCATGTTTCAGAGATCAGGAAGAGAAGGTACAATACCTTCTGTGTGAATTATATTTCCGTAATCTCATTTTGGAAGAAGTTAGAGGAGACAAACCTGACCTCTTTATAGGGGACATATAGTTTCAGGCATTCCTGTCCTTTACTAGGAACCAGGTCAGATGGGGTAAGGCTCACAAAATGTTCATAAATAGGGAAATTGGTTTAGATCTTTGGATTAGAGGAGAGCCTCCAAAATCCTTCCCAGCCATCATGTGACACAAGACCTTCATGAAAAGGGCAGGGGTTGTGGAATCATTGGCTCCTATCCATTTATATGTCATCCTCTCAGGTATCACATATTTTGGAGAATTCAAGGAAGAAGCTATTGCTACTTCCAAGATAAGATGGGATGCATCCTCCGATGAGGTTAAAAATAGAGAGCCCTTTGGATTTAGGAATTTCTTTGCAACAACCTTCAGAGTGGAAAGATATTCTAGACTACTCCAGGAGGAAGGACCTGCTTGGATGGGAAGTAGGTATAACCCCCCTCTCCTCTGGTTTCTGCCAGAAACTTACCAGAGGGATTATCAAATTAATAAAAAGAGACAGGATGTTGCTTTTGACGAAATCAAAAGAAACCATGGTTTCAGGAGACCTGGTGAACCAACTTTTCCTCCCTACCGTATAAATTATTTACATGAAAGACTCTAGCTTTCATGAGGACATGCAAGAAGGTAAGATGGGGGGTATGTTGGGTTACGAAAAAGGTATAAATATCTTCCTTTTTCTCACAGTTCATGATATGATTTTGATTGATTCTTCAGATAGTTAGGGATAAATAGGAAAGAACATGATTAATATGTACCTTAGGATTGTTATTGAAGTTTTATTAAATAGATTCTAAATTATGATTGGAATGGTTTGATATTGTTGCAGAATTGGATAAATAACTGTCAAATATAACTAAAGAGATCTTGGCTATGCGCAAGCTATTGGAGGTTGAAGACTTTTTAGGTGTACAACAGTTTTGAAGATAATGCATTTTCTATATTGTAACTTTATAATAGTAAAGAAATCTTGAGGATCTTTCGATCCTTAGGATAGTTTGATTTACCCAAACTATTGTAATATATAAGAGGGTAATAGATCCAGAAAAAAACAAGAAAAAAACGCATTCAAGTATTTAGATTCAGAATTGCTCTGCGCAAGCAGTTTTTGTAAATTTTTTACCAGCCATGGAATCAATGAAAGTTTTGAGTGTTTCTATCATTTCTGTGCTCTGAGTTTCTCATAGCATTACTTATGAAGACCGAGGGCCCAGTCTTAAGGAGCTACTGTATCGTTCTATAATTGTATCAGTTCAAAGTTTGATTTCTATTTTGTGATTCAGATCTCTTTTACAATAGCCAAGGATAGATGAATAAGTGTGTTAATGATTTTATGATTGTTTGTGTATAGAAGACAAAATTTTCCCTCAAGTATTAATGATTGCCGTTATGAATTCCATTTCTGAAGTTGTTGCTTGACAGTTCCTCATATTTTCATCCACGTTGTTCCTTTTCCTTAGATTTACGATTGTTGTTCCTTTCGGTTAAAGTTACAATAGTTGTTCTTTTCGGTTAAAGTTATGATAGTTGTTCCTTTCGGTAAAATTTACATTGGCTGTCCCTTCCAAATAGATTATAATTGTTGTTTCTTTTCGTAGATAGAGTAATTCGTTATTTCCTTTCCAGTAATCATAATTCATAATTGATAGTTAATTTTGCAAGTCCTTAGATTCAATTACTGCTTTCTAGTTAAGTGAATTCAATAGATTAATTAGTTCCTTTCCATTTTACAACATCTTAGCAATCAGATTTCAATTCCATTTAGTTATTAGAATCTTTGGTGAACGTTTGAGGAACTTGATTGTTGATGAACTCAGATTTGGTTTTGCTACACGATTTTAGGCTACCTGCATAGACTTTGCTGATATTCTTGAGATAAAAGACGAATCTTCAGGTTGATAAATTAATGTTAAAATAAGGTTGTTTTTAGGACATCTTTAGACCCCAACAATGGCCTAGACTGACGTGCAGTCGACGAGGATGCTTACAATCCTCTTGTCGACAAAGTATGTTCTCCTATAGACATGACCTTCTCAGCCATAAGGTCTATTAGGATCTCCTCGAAAGACTTATCTACTGCGCTAAGGTCGTCCAACATGCATGCTCTAGATCAGATATCTTGGGTAGGTGGAAAAACACTCAAGGTAAGCAAATTGGGTGGCGAGGTCTCAATAAGCACAACGCAATGGCAATCAGTTCTCTATGGGCTTAGATAATCACAATTTGCAAAAGTGTCCCTAGTAAGAAATTCGACGGATTAAATAGACAACGTCGTAACGATTTCATCCAACGGGAAGGAATGCCTTAATCCATTCATTATGGTGTGGTCCCAATGGTCCAATGGTCCAATGGAAATATTTCCATAAATAACTACATTTCTAGAAATTCTAGGGCATCGTTCTAACGATCAGGATGCCTCCAACAATCATATTTCTTCGTCGTGGCGAAGTTCCAGTCTGCGTTGTTCTTCTATGCCGACAAGGTTCAAGTTTTGCAAGCCTTCCTTCTGTGAAGTCCTCTCTAGAACCTCCTGCAATATTTCTAGCTTTTCTTTCTTCTTACTGAGCTTTCTTTCTTTCTTTCCTGTGATCTGCATCTCTGGATTCCTCTTTCCATTCTTGTTCTTATCTTCTCTTAGCATAGTAACTTCACATTGCTGAGGGTCTTTCACATGGTTTGACAGTACTACTTCTTCTCTTACTGTTTCTGTAGTAGGTGCTCTTCTCTTCTACATGGATAAGTTCTTTAAGCCTTCTTGCATTCTTTTAATTTCAACAGCCAGGTCTCTGGCCCTCAGTTGCTTTGAATCCTAGCCATGAAATCCCTTAATTATTGATTTTTCTGTTCTATATCTTCCTCTTCTTCTTTCCTTTGGATTTGATCTCTCTCAATCCAGGTCCTTCCTAACAAAAGTGCAAAAGGAGCATTATTCTCAACAAACTTAATGACCTCAAATTATTTTTCCGTCGATGTTACATGAGCACTCATAGGTACATGAGTAATTCTTCCACATAGGGTTATCATATTTCCTTTAAACAATCCTATTCCTCCTAATGAAGGAATCATCACAGGCTTTCCCAAAATTTCCCAAGTTCTTTCTGGCATAATGTTCACCTGTGTTTCTACATCTAATACACAGTCTATGTCGAAGTCTCCTATTATTGTTTCTATGGACTTCTTATCTTTTAATATCTTTGGTAAATTGATGTCTCTATGATCATTCAATGTTTCTTTCATCTGCAATAATATAGCCTATAATTCTTTCTGGTTCTCTAGTATATTCTTGGTCTCTTGATCTTCCTCATGGTTTTCTTGTCTCATGTTCATCTTCTCAACTTTAGCAATCATTCTAGGTAAATTCAAAACTTCATGACCAATATCTTTACAACAAAGGAAAACAAGACCTCTACTAGGGAATTCCTTAGCAAGATGTCCCGGTCTTCTGCACCTATAACAAAGAGTCAATCCTCTCTTTCTCTTAAATGATCCCCAACCTTTCCTGTACTGCGCACTGGGATCACAATGCTGGACTTGCAAAAAAAATCTTTCTAGGATCCTGCATCCACTTATTAGTCCAAAAATTATTTATATGCATAGGAATACCATATCTTTCACTAACTTTATCATATCTATTCATATCAAATCTTCTTTCTTATAGATGTGCCCTAGTTTTGAGGCTAGGACAACATCTATCAAACATACTTAGATCCATTCTTTTGAAACATAATTTTCCACTTATCTTACCTTTATCAGAGAACAAATCTTTAATATCTTACCTTTTTTCTTCAGATCCATATCCCTTCTTAGCACATAGCTTCACAAGTCAAGTATAATACTGCGCACTACAACAACAGATATATGCACAAATCTTTCTCTTTACTTCAGTTCCCAGCAATCACATTTCCAGTCTCAGCAAAAGAACCATTTGTTGGCACATGGGCAAACCCAGGGTTCAACGCTTCAACAACGCACCATCAAAACCCTAACTACTGACCCTTTCAACAACACCTGCGAAGCAGATGAAGTCTCACCTGAGGTAGAGGCACGGGGGTTGTAGGACTCAAGTGTCTACAACCTAGCTAGGATACAGATCTACGATCACAATACTTAACAAAACACTTATCAATTAACATTCATTAGTCTTTGACCCTTATTCACATCATAGGTAAAAACCCTAATTACAGGACAACACAATCTTAATCAATATCTAACCACATATAACCATTCAACACATAACATCAAAGTGGATCTAACATTCATTCATATTATTAAGCACTAAAATACTACATCATATGATTCTAACATACATAAAGATTCCAACACTAAGAATAAATCACATCAATAACATATTAACCACATCGCACAAAAAAATCACAACAAAGGATATACATGGTTCACCCCCAACGTGGGGCTACGCCCACCAAATATTCTCCTCTTTTATTATCTTCTTACAATCTTCTTACATGCACAGAGTCACAAAGCCAACTCCGCATAGAAAAAGAGATCTGCGCGCACCTCGCCAGATCCTCCTTCCCCGAGTTAGGTCCAAGAACCAAGACTTTACACAGTCTGCACACAAAGTCTCTTACAATAACTTGCACTTAGCTCTGAAAGTCTTAACACATAGTATGCACAAATCATTCACAACTATTTTCACTTAGCACATTGGCCTACTAGGTCTCAAGCTCAAAACATATGTCCTTCATACATCGGCTAGCTACTTATTTATACATTAAAAAAGGGGCCTAAACATGGGTAAACCCATGGTCCAACATCCCATACCCATTACATAAACCCTAAACCCAAAAATCCAGCAAAAGGGGGTGAGATCCCTTGATCTCTGCTTCACCCGGGTGCTCCTTCTTCGACCAGCCTGTCGAAGTCCCAAAAATGGTCAAACATGACCAAGGTTCTCCAAAACTTGATCGAGGGCCAACAATGGCCTAGATGGCACAACATCCCATCCTAAAGATGGAAATTAGTGACAACTATGTTTATGACCAACATATGGTAGGTGTTGGTGAAGTCAAGATCTATCTCATAGAGGTGGGGCCATCCGGAGGTCTTATGGCCGCAAGAATCTAACACTGTGGTGAGTTTCACAACTAGAGGTCGACTGAGGAAATCAATGAATCAGTTGGTACTTCATGTTTTATACTTGATGTTGAGGTGGAATTGCTGCAAATATGTGGGATACTTCCGATGGCAGTCATTCTGTAATTTTCCTTATGTTTTCATGAACTGCAACGACTTATGATCCATGTGGATGATTGTCTCTTTCCCGATAATGTAATGCCTCCACTAGCGATAGGATTGCACAATGGAGTACATTTATTTTTTGTAAGTAGGGTACTTACGAACGACATATGATAGTGTCTCATTACGATAGGCCATGGGGTGGCCCTACTGAGTGATGAATGCATCCAAAACATAGTCTGAAGCATCCGTCTCAATCTCAAAGGGATTTTGTAGGTCAGGTAATGAAATCACTGGGGCGGAGCACACACAGTGCTTCAGATCATTGAATTCTTTCTATTGAGAGAGGCCCCACACAATTTTTCCCTAACACCACCTCTGTTTATTTGTCTAAGGGCCCATGCAATATGGGAGAATACAAACATGAACCTGCAATAGAAATTGGTAAGGCCTAAGAAGATATGAAGCTCAGTGAGTGTGGTTAGGGCTGACCAGTCACAGATGAATTGGATATTGGCTGGATCAACATGCACACCATGCACATTAAAAATGTATCCTAGGTACTGGACCCTGTCCATGCCAAAGGAGCATTTTTCCAAGTTGGAATATAACTTGTGCTACCATAGAGTGTGCAAAACCTGCAGGATATGTTGCAAGTTTTCTACCCAAGTCTTTATGTAGACAAGGATGTCATCCAAATACACCACCACAAAAGAATTAGTGAAATTCCACATGTCCATCATCCTCATGAAAGTTGCTGGGGAATTCGTCAAACTAAAGGGCATGACCAACCATTCAAAAAGACCTTCTTTTGACTTGAAGGCAGTTTTCCATACATCTGTCTATTCTATTGGGACCTGATGGTAGCCAGACTTGAGATCAATCTTACTAAAGTATTTGCCCCCCTTGAGTTGATCAAGGATATTGTTGATTCAGGGAATTAGGTATCGTTTCTTGACTGCGATTTTTTTTAGGACTTGATAATCAATGCAGAGTTGCCAAGTCCCATCTTTCTTCTGCAACAACATGATTGAGATTTCACATGGTGATGAGATGGGTCAGATGTTTTTATGGAAATATTTACCTCACCCTATGAAACTTGCTCAGAAGGCCTTTCCATTCCCCTATGCATACTTGAAGTCCATTGATTGTATCTTCCAGAGCCAAACAATTATATTTTTCTACATATACACGCCCTACCAGTTATACAACATGTGTATACGGAGTTTGCACAACTACAGCCTGCATACATCAGGTTTTTTGCCCAAAATTAAAAATTATGTCAGGTTTCCATGTCACGTCGCGAGATACATTATCCTTGACTCTCCATATATTGGAAACCTTCTCACTCAACCCTTCAGTTCCATTGAAAAACTATAAATTGGGCCATATCCAAGCCGTGGAGGAGAGAATTCAAATTTTGAGAGAAAATATACTTTGGAGAGATTTCACTTCACATCAAGTCTGCATCCGTTTGTCCTTGAAAGTATGAAAACATTGTTCAACCCCCAATCTCTTCCCTTTTTGATGGAGAATCTCATTGTCTCTCATATATTAGCTTGCCTTTGGTGGAGGATTGAAGTGGTGGAGGCCTAGCTACAAGGGACTTAGTTTCTTGGTTCCGAGATGTGCCGACACAAAAGTTTGTCACTTGTATAATTTTATTGATTATCTTAATATAAATACTCTTTTCTCGTCTAGTTGATATCTTGCAAATATTTTAATTATTATTCCATGGGTGTCTTTTTCATGAATGTTAATGGATTATGCTATTTTATATGCTAACATTATATATTATCACCATATGCTTGTGCATCTTGGTTGTTGAAGACAAGTGGCAGGTATAAATCTTTGAGTTGTGTGCTCAATGATGGTCTTCATCGAACGTCCAGACGAGGTAGGCTCTTTATCTTGTATTGTTAGAATTTTCATTTATATAGTATACTTGGGATTAGAGTTGATTTCTGAAGTCATTTTGTCTGTTGTGGTTTACCCCGTGCCATAGAGTGATTTTCCTCGTAATAGATGTGCCCCTTGTGGAGTAATTCTTGGATATGACACTTGATTTCCTCATTTTATAGCAGAGAGCGAAGATAGAATGGACCATTGGGTAGCGACACACTTGGGGTTAGATCGATGGGATGCTTGAACTGACAGTGCAGAGGTACCCCAATAGGTGATGATAATATGTCTCTATATTATTCCATGACCTTATCCACTTGCTTCTGCTATGTGGAGGGGTTGGCTGCGGAGGCCATGGATTTGGTTGCAACCTTTCTCTCACTTTGAGAGTGAATCACGAAGAAAACAAACTTCCTGGTCTAAGAAATGACCTTCCTGCATTTCTTGGCAGAGATCAAGGAAATAACACTAGGTGGGACTACCTCGTGAATCCTATACAATTTCCTGTTCAAAGTAATAATAACACTACGAGGCATAGAATCATATACAACATGATGTTTCCATAAATAAGGTTGGCCCAAAATAACATCACAAACTTCAAGGGGAGAAACATTACACAATAACTCATATTTGAATGGCTTGATGTTGTACGAAATGCGACATTGTTGGCTAGTGCGAAGATCGCTTCCTTGACAGATCCATCCAATGGTGTATGGTTGTGGGTGCAACATTGTTGATAGGGATAACCACTTGATGACCTCTACTGAGATGAGGTTCTTCTAGCTACCGCTATCAACGATGAAGTGAAATGGAGTGCCTTTTACCAACATCTGTGAATGAAAGAGGCACTCACCTTCCTCTGTCTCATTAGGTTCACTGGGATGGATATTGGTGGTAAAAATGGTGGCACTAGGTTTCACATCAATGATCCATCTCCCCTTTTTTGGTTCTGACTCAGAGTCAAAACCCAAATCTGATTGAAAGGATTTTACCTCATCCACCAATGAATTCTTTGAGTGGAAATCAACAATGTTATGCCAGGGGATCCTATGGAAGTCACATCACTTCCCGATATATTTCTTTGTCTTCCCATTGTACTTCTTTGCTTGTGGCTTGGACTAGTTTTCCTAAGGTTTCCCATATTTTTTCTGTCCTTTTTCCTGTGGGTTGGGGATGCCCTTTCTCTCCTTCTTCTGTGAGGGGTTCCCATACCTAAAATGCCACATCTTTTGTTTAAGATTCTTCTCGATTTTGATGGCATATATAGAGGTCGCACCCAAGGATGAGATGTCCAAAAAATTCATTTTTGTATGGATGTATCTATGGAGATTGTCGCAGTTCTTGAGAACCAGATGTTGCTCAGAATATTTGATACCTAGCTTGGTGCACAAGGTATGGAGGACATTAGTGAACTCTGACACTGTTTGGTTTGTTTCCTACCACAGTGTGTTCCATCTTGTATACAAGTCGTCATAACTTCCAACATGGTAGTATTGTTGTTTAATATAATTCCTAAAGGAACCCCAAGTGGGTGAAACTACAATAATGTGGATCCCTCTATTTCCTTTTTCTCATAGAAAGTATCCCACCAATATTTGACATGGGGGACGAACTTGAGGAGTGCAAATGTAATCTTTTCTCTATCGGAAAATTTCTGGACAAAAAAATACCTGTCTAGAAGGTTTAACCATTTATCTACGACATCCACATATATTTGAACTTCAAATATAGGAATATCAAAATTGATCTGTACCTTGAAGGGGGAAGTGCCTCCACTTAAGGTGGATGCGTCGCTTGTTGGTAGTTGTCGAAGGATTGGTGCAAAGTTGTCCATCATCTTGTTCCTCTTTTGCTCAAGGGCTTCCTCAAGCAACATTTTAAAGGATCTCATGTCCTGTCGTATTTCTTTTCACCCACCATGGACGATTTCTTAGGAGTGCGAGAGCAGTTGTCCTCAAGAGAAAAAATCCCGATACCCAACTCTCTATACCCTGAATGCGTCGGGGACATGCATTAAAATAAACGACAAGGAGCAGAGCACTCTGATACCACTGAACCATATTTATGAGCGGAACGAAACAAAACCACAGATTTATAATATTAACATAGAGACATAGTGAGAAATAATAGAGATACATAAAACATGACTTCTATTAAATATGAAATATGTTGAAAACTATAAAATGCAGACTAAAAACAAACTTGCTAGAATGGTGACAACTTATCTATGAGAAGCGATGCGACGACTATGCTCATTCACAAGAAGATGAGTATAATGGGGCTCTAGAGGATTTTTTACAATAAACATGAATGCCAAAACCCTAGAAATCCAAAAACCTAACCCTAGGAGATGAAGTGCCAAAAGTCACGTGGGCCCCGTTGGGGTAAGTTAGTACATCAACTTCTCGGGGTCGCAACATTTGCATACTATCTCCGTTTTGGGCGCACGATAGCTCATTGAAAATGTAGTGATGATAAACTTCATTTAGGGAGCTCAATCAGAACGTCCAACCATCATTGAGGTGCCTGATCATGGAAAAACATCGTTTAGGCCCTCAAAATGGCCGAGAAGTTTAGAAACTGAAAATCTGCTAAAAATAGTAAGTTGCCAAAAAACAGTTTTGAGCCAGTTGGAAAAGATGGGTGGCTACCAAGATCCTCCTAGATTAAAAAAAAAATAGGAAAGAAATGGACAAGATCTATTGTCGTGCAACCTTGCCTTGTGAATTCAAGTTGTGAAATTACTACACATTTTTTCCTGTTAAGAATATGGGCATTTCGACACTGCAATATTATTTAGATCGGAGTACGACTCCACGAGATTAAAAAAAAGAGGAAAAGATAAAATGGGGTGGAACAACACCCTTATTTGAGACCTATCTCATTGGATTCCCTTTTTTTCCCTGATCATTGTGATACTTATCATTTTAATTTTTTTTTTACTCGTCTGTACCCTTATTTGAGACCTATCTCATTAGATTCCCTTTTTTCCCTGATCATTGTGATACCTATAATTTTAATTTTTTTTTTACCTGCCCACACCCTTATTTAAGACCTATCTCATTTGATTCCCCTTTTCTCCCTAATCATTGTGATACATATCATTTTTAACCTTTTTTTAGTTTCCCGCACCCTTACTTGAGACCTATCTCATTGTATTCCCCTTTTCACCCTGATCATTGTGATACCTATCATTTTTAACATCTTTTTTTACCTCGTGGATCCACCCCTCATCCCCTCACGGACCCCACCCACCAAGAAGAAACCAACCAAAAAAGGAGCACTGACCTTACTGCCCTTTAGGCCCAAGTAAATAGGGACATTCTATCCATTCATGTGAAAATGTACCACATCCAAGACCAACTCAGTAGCCAAATTGCTGAAATCCATTCCACTCAACCAATTCATAAACAAATTCTAGGGTCCTTCCTCATTTGACCCACCTCTCTATACTGAAGGCTTTGAATCCAACCAACCCTTTACACTCTCATTCCAACTCCTTACTTCATGGCCCCCATCTCCCCAGATTCAAAGTCAACAAATTTGATGGATCAAATACACAATCCTGTGTTACTCAGATGGAACACTATTTCTCCCTGCATGGTATCAATGATTAGTTAACCAATATTCATTATGGAATTCTCTATTTGGATCCAAAAAGATGTAAATGGTGGAAATGATGTTGCAATGCACGCCAATGGTATGATGCTCGTTCATAGTATGTTGTAGAGCTATATGAATTCTTTGATACATACACCCACCATTTAGGACGTCTGACCAAGTTGAAATAGTTTGGAACAATGGAAGATTTTATTGCTACCTTTAAGAACTTTTCTTTTGAAACAGAGGACATAAAATATGATTTCTTTAGGGAATTATAAATCAGTGGCCTCAAGGATGAAATTCACACCCAGTTCATCATGGCTCGTCCTCAGACTTTGTTAGGAGCCAATAAGTGTGCCAAGGAGGCACAACATGTAATCTTGGACTAGAGAAGAAAACCCATTTTATCCCCCTCCCTAAACCCAACACCCCTTCCCCTCAGGCCACTCCTCTCAAGGTCCACAAGTTAACATGGGAAGAAATAGATGAATGCCAACTCAAGTGTATTTGCTATAATTGTAATGATACATACTTTCCTAGGCACACGTGTAAATACCATAAAATTTTTATGGCCATTTATGAGGATGTTTCTGATGAATATGTTGAGGTTTCACCTGAAGAAACACTTCCCCCAACCAATGATATTATTCCACCCTATGATCCTTCCAAGGTTGAACCATTGATTTCACTGCATGCTCTCACTAGTTTTTTTTCTCCTCAAACCCTCTAATTGATTGGTTACATTAAGAACAGTAAATTCATCATCCTATTTGACAATGGAAACACTCATAAATTTTTTCATCATCGTCTTTCCCAAGAATTCAATTTTTATATCCGTGCTATCAACAATTTTCAAATCATGATTTCCAATGGTGGTTCCATGAATTGTGTAGGGAAAAATGTGCGCCTACAAATTGGTCAATATAACTTGAAATATCACATGTTTTCTATTAACATGGGTGGTTGTGACATTGTGCTTGGTGTATAATGGTTACGCACCCTAGGACCCATACTCATGGATTTTAAGGAGTTAACCATGCAATTCCAACAAGAAGGCCAACAATATAAATTCCAATGCCAATAGGATCTCTGGAGATCATTAGTTCCCACCACATGGAAAAGTTACTAAAAAAGGTCATTTTGGCATCACTACCCATCTCCATTCCATTCAAGTAGTTGATACACCCTCAATACACCCTAACCTTCAAGCTATCCTTTCATGCCATCACACTATTTTCCAAACCCCCCTATCTTTCCCCTCTGCCTTAGAGACCATGATCATTCCATTCCTTTAATACCGGGTAGTATTCATCCCAATGTTTTCCCTTATCATCATCCCTTTTATCAAAAAAATGAAATTGAGAAAATTGTCCACGAATTTTTAGAAGCAGGTGTTATCTGTTCAAGTACCAACCCCTATTCTTCCCCTATTTTCATGGTCCTCAAGAAGAAATGAACTTGGTGCATGTGTCTTTATTTTCATGCCCTCAACAAACTTACCATCAAGGACAAATTCCCCATTCCTATCATATATGACCTTCTATATGAACTCAATGGGGTTCAATACTTTACCAAACTCGACCTCCATTCTGGCTAACACCAGATATGTATGAAAGAGGAAGACATCCCCAATATGACATTTCACACTCATGAGGGCCACTATGAGTTCTTGGTTATGCCCTTTGGTCTCTGTAATGCCCCCTCCACTTTTCAAAGTCTCTTGAATCACATATTTCGTCCTTTCCTCCATCACTTTGTGTTAGTTTTATTTGACGATATTCTCATATATAGTAAAACGTCGCCATCCCATATCACCCATGTATATAAATTTCTCCATCTCCTCTCCAAGAACAAACATTTTCTCAAATAGTCTAAATGTGCTTTTGGAATCTCTGAAGTTGAGTACCTGGGTCATATTGTTGGCAAGGATGGTTTAAGGGTGGATCCTAAGAAAATTGAAGCTATGCAGAATTGGCCTTGACCTAAATCTCTTAAAAGTGTATGTGGTTTCCTAGGTTTAAAGATATATTATCACAATTTTGTTCAAAATTATGACAAAATTTCATCCCCCCTAACCACTCTCCTTAAAAATAATGCCTTCAGTTGGACTCCAGCGACAGACCAATCCTTCCAAGCCTTAAAGGAAGCTATGTGCACTACTCGTATATTGTCCATATATAATTTCACTAAGACCTTTTTTCTAGAATGTGGTGCATCATGGAGAGGAATCGAGACAATCCTCATGCAAGATGAATGATCTTTGGCTTTCACCAACAAACAATTTTCAGAGTGACATTTGGGCCAATCGATCTATGAAAAAGAAATGATGGATATTTTGCATGCAATGGATATATGGTGCCCTTATCTATTGGGACAACAATTCCAAATTAAAATGGACCATCAAAGCCTCAAGTAATTCTGGTAACAACAAATTTCATCCCTAGAGCAACAAAAATGGGTGACCGAGCTATTTGGATATGATTATGAGATCATTTACAAAAAGGGAAAAGAAAATATGGTGGCTGATACTCTTTCTAGGAAATATGAAAAAGAAGGGTCTATTTTTTCCCTATCATTCATTGTCACCGTCTGGCTTCAGGATGTTCACTAGGAATGGTTGCAATATCCCAAAATATACATACTCATCCAAAAACTGCACCAGGATCCCAAAGATTCTCTAGGGTAGTTTTGGCATAATAAAGGTTGTTTATATTTAAGCAAACAATCAACCCTTAAATCCAAGGCTGATCCGGATTTATGTAGGAACACAATGAAATACAGACATACACATAAACACATATATGCAATGGAAATAAGACTTCATTTCATTAATAACAAATGACTGAAATATTCTTACAGACGTAATGGAAATAAACTAGCTAGGCGCTAGTAGCTTATCTCTGAGAAGAGATGTGGCCGCTACTCGCATCTGTGAGAAGATGATTACAATGAGGCTCTGAAGGCCCTTTTACAATAAATGGGAATGCCAAAAGTCCTAGACATCCAAAAACCTAACCCTGGGAGATGAAGCGCCAAAAATCATGTGGGCCCCGTTTGGGTAAGTTGGTACATCAACTTCCCGGGGTCGTAACTTTTGCATACGATCTCTGTTTTAGGCGTATGATAGCTCATTGGAAAGATCTATTCGAGGAATACAACATTTGTGCCAAAATTTCATGATGAAATTTTGCAACCGCAACATACCCCAAAAAACGTCGTTTAGGGCCTCAAAATGACTCTAGAAGTTCAGGACCCAAAAAACTACTAAAAATAGTAAACAGTGCGAAAACTAAAAAAACTGAAAGAAGAAATGGTGGGGGTCCAAGTGGAATAGGTGGGTGGCCACCAATATCCACCTAGATCATTCCTCCCCCCTTAGGAAGCAATGGTCCCCATTGCGTTGAGTTCCTCCATGAGATGAGGAAACTTCTGCTGAACTTGGTC
>ML792440.1:72654-89549 GCA_009831015.1 Picea engelmannii | reverse complement strand
ATGTTTCTCTGAATCTTTGATACCCAACTTTGTGCGTAGGGTATGAAACAGATTCGTCATCTCATGCACATCTTGGTCCCTTTGCTGCCGCAACATAGTCCATTGTATGTATTTGTCCTCATAGCTCCCCACGAGATAATATTGTTCCTTGATGGCATCTCAGAAATAATTCCAAGTGGGTGTGGCTGAGAACAAAGAGGGTTCTCCCTCGCCCTCTTGCTCCGAGTAGGTTTCCCACCAGTCCTTGACATGGGGGGCGGCTTTGAGGAGTGCAAAAATAATATTTTCTTGGTTGAAAAAGTCATGAACCGAGAAATATCCTTCTAACAGATTCAACCATCTATCTACGACATCTGCATCTATTTGGCCATCAAAAATGGGAATGTCAAAGTTTACTTGTACCTTAAAAGGAGTGACACCTCCAGAGTGGCTTCTAGATGTCGATGCACCGCCAGTCAGAATCCGTTGAAGAATCTGGGCAAAGTTGTCCATCATCACGTTCCTTTGTTTCTCGAGGGCCTCCTTGAGCAACATTTTGATAGGATCTCCTGCTCCCTCATCTTTATTTTATTCCCCCATGGGCGGTCGTTGGGGTTTGCGAGGATGATCTTGCAAGGGTTCAACCAGATCGAGCCCCAACTCCTTATACCTCGATCTCGTTGGGGACATACAAAGAAGGATCAAGAATGAGCAGACAGCTCTGATACCACTGATCCAGATTTATGTAGGAACATAATGAAATACAGACATACACATAAACACAGAGATGCAGCGGAAATAAGACTTCATTTCATTAATAACAAATGACTGAAATATTCTTACAGACGGAATGGAAATAAACTAGCTAGGCGCTGGTAGCTTATCTCTGAGAAGAGATGTGGCCGCTACTTGCATCCATGAGAAGATGATTACAATGAGGCTCTAAAGGCCCTTTTACAATAAACAGGAATGCCAAAAGTCCCAGACATTCAAAAACCTAACCCTGGGAGATGAAGCGCCAAAAGTCATGTGGGCCCCGTTTGGGTAAGTTGGTACATCAACTTCCCGGGGTCGTAACTTTGCATACGATCTCCGTTTTAGGCGTATGATAGCCCATTGGAAAGATATATCTGAGGACTAAAACATTTGTGAAAAAATTTCATGATGAAATTTTGCAACCGCAACATACCCCAAAAAACGTCATTTAGGGCCTCAAAACGACTCCAGAAGTTCAGGACCCGAAAAACTGCTAAAAATAGTAAATTGTGCGAAAACTAAAAAAATTGAAAGAAACAATGGTGGGGGTCCAAGTGGAATAGGTGGGTGGCCACCAATATCCACCTGGATCAAAGGCGCTATCTGAGTTTCATGCTTCTCCTACTGCAGGGCATTCAAGTTTTACCAAAACTTATGAAAGGGTCAAACACTCTTTCTTCTGGGATGGTGTGAAATATGACGTCCACACCTTTGTGGTAGAATGTGATATAGGTCATTTCAATAAGGGAGAGTCTATCAAAACTCCTATAACATTCCAACTGCTTATGATTCCACCTATTATTTGGATGGACATTTCTCTGTATTTCATTATGGGATTACCCGAATTAGGAAATGAGCCAGTCATCATGGTGGTAGTGGATCTTCTCTCCAAATATGCTCATTTCTGTGCACTTCAACACCTATTCACAACATCTACAGTGGCTCAAATTTTTATGGATAATATCTTCAAACTCCACGGAATGCCTCATTCAATTGTTTATGATCGTGATCAAAATTTTACTAGCAATTTATGGAAAGAATTATTCAAACTTCAGGGAACCCAATTGCAACTTAGAAAAACCTATCATCCCTAGACATATGGCCAAATGGAAGTGGTAAACAAGTGTGTAGAAACATATTTGAGGTGTTTTTCATCCGACTAAAAACATCATTGGGTTCAATGGTTACCCTTAGCTAAATGGTGATACAACAACTCTTACCATATGACTGCTTGCATGACTCCCTTTGAAGTAGTCTATAGATAGAAGACACCATCGGTTCTTCCATACACGACATGGATATCCAAGGTTCATGAGGTTGACTGTAATCTTACATCCTACCATTCTCCGTACTCTCAAAGAAAATTTGGTCATGGATTAGAACCACACGAAGCAACAAGAAGATCATGGTTATTATGAATTTTTTTTTGCTAAAGGGGACTAAGTGTTTCTCTATCTCCAACCGTGCAAGTAGAATTCATTTAAATATCAACAATGTCAGAAAATCACCCCCAAATTTTATGGTCCTTATACTATTCTCAAACGTGTGGGGCTAGTGGCCTATTAGTTAGATTTTCCCAACAACATCATGTTTTTCATATCTCTTGGTTAAAGAAAATGATTGGCACCAAGTGCCATGGTCATAACAGTCTACCAGATTTGGATGACGAAGGTTCCAATTGGTTGCATATACAATATGTATTGGACTAGCAAGAGCATCATCTATGTCAAAAACCATCCAGAAATTGTTAGTTCAATGGAAGGATACTCCACCAGAAGATGCCACCTAGGAGCCGACTACTATTCTTCAAAAATTTCCTCATCTTAAGCCTTGAGGAAAATGATCTTTTTAAGGGGGATGGAATGCTAGGGAACTAACCTTCCTAACCCCTCACATATATATATATATATATATAATAATATATTTTCCATGTAATAAAGGCCAACATTATTTAATAAGGACTATTTAATAAATATGAACAAGCCATAAGGGGAATGACTTTGCCGCCACATGGTTGAAACGATGTTGTAACTGGCAGATCTTATCCTGAGTATGTATGGCCTATTTAAACCTATTAAATAGGTGCATGATCAACATTTCTGATGCTTCCAATTTACAATTACCTTCTTGCAACTTCCCTGATTGAATTCCTCAATTAAAACTGATGATGATGCCCACAAGTTAGAAAACAATGGCATTTACAAATATGATTATACTCTGTGTGGATTCATTGTGAGAGCCAAGGACTATGATGCAATTAGGGTGTGTACTATTACACTTGATAGGTTGAGGGGGATGGATTCAAGGATTTGGGCCTATTCCGAAGGGAATATCCCACATGAGGTCGTCATATCGCATGGGGATGAGTTAATTACCAACACATATAGATGAAATATTAAATGGTGATATGAAGTAAGGCCTCTTGTCCTAAGTACAATCCAACCTCTTGATGTGGTGTGAGCCTTAGTGATGTAATGAATTCTGCTACAGATGGGAGGCGGGGTCACATCCCCTCCTAGTTGTAATGACCCAAATGCTTAAATTATCATAACAGAACAAAAGTACACACCATGTACAAAATGTGAGTGTGGAACACAACTCCAAGATATATAAGTTACACAATAACTCCTTAAACAGCAGGAGAACCTCCTCCACATAACCAAATACCTTTCTCCATCACAATATCCTCTCCCTAATAATGAATACATGATCTCTATATATACCTATTCACACTTTCACATGAGGCCCCTTTACTATTAGGTCGATCCTATTACATATATGTTTACACAATAAATGTACATTTATCCCCATATGTTGGACCTGTAGCCCCATATATTTACACAGTACATGTACTATTTATCCTTTAATAAAAAAGCTTCAAGGACAAAGATTTTTGAAGGAGGGTACTATGTTATGAACCAAGGGGGGAATATATCAGGTTATATGATATAGCCTCAAGGGGGGCATATACTGGGCTAAATGTATATGTAATGTGTAAATATATATGTAATAGAGTCAATCTAATAGTAAAGGGTCCTCATGTGCAAGTGTGAATAGGTATATATAGAGATCATGTATTCATTATTAGGGAGAGGGAATTGTGATGGAGAAAGGTATTTGGTTATGTGGAGGATGTTCTCTTACTGTTTAATGAGTTATTTTGTAATGTATATATCTTGGAGTTTTTCTCCATGCTCACATTCTATACATGGTGTGTACTTCTGTTATGTTATGATAATTTAAACATTTGGATCATTACACTAGTTCTTTCATTTCAGATTTTAATTCCTTCAGTCGACGTTGCTCCATGAAAAACATACAAAAATTGGAAAGTTGCATGCTAATATTATGGGAGGTAAATTTGAGAGCATTTACCATTAATTTATATTGTGCTTTGCTTCTTTGGCTAGAGTGTTTTCCTTCCCATTTTTCCTTTTGTAGATGTGTAAATAGATCACAGTGTTGGAGTTACTTCACACACACCTATGATTTCTTTTTCCTAAGGTTTTTCATTGTTTATTAGTCATAATTAGTCATTATCCAGTATCCTATATTTTAGGGGAGAATATTCCACCTAGAGAATATTCTCTTTCAGTTGACACTTCAGTTTGACTAGTTGAGTTGAGTTTAGATGCTGCATTAGTTTTGTCACCATGCAAAATTTGGATCATCACCATGATAATTCAACCATTCCTTGGTATCATCACCATACTAGTGAATTACCCTTGATTCTTGGAGTTAACTCCTCACTACTCTCTGTTTAGTCAGTTAACTGAAGACTAGTTGACTAGTTAACTCAACTAGGTGACAATTCACTACCATAACTGTCTGAGAGACTAGATTAGGTGGAAGTTCACTCCCGTAATTGCTAGTGTGTGTCCAGATCACTCTATACCACCACTATGGCACATTGTTTCTCCTCCAGTGTGCACTCATTGAGTTATACAGAGTATATCATGTGTAAATTATTCATTATTCACAACGGTTAATGAGAATTCTTTCATTCTTTCGCTCCTTCTTCTTCTTTCTCCAATTATCTCTGTAAATTTGTGTATTATTGTTTAGTTAGATATATTCTATGTAGGTTCAACACTTTTACCTGGTATCCGAGCCAATGGAATGCTAAGAAAAATCTACAACAAAATTTTTTGCAGGTACAAAAGATTGAAGACAAGGGAAAGATGGATTTCCAAAAAGAATTCATTCTTACACGTTGCAACTATTTTTCATGGAAGGAGAAAATAGCCATACATATCTGAACCAGAGGGTTGTATAGGTTAACCTTGAATATATATACAAAACCGACATTATCCATAGAAAAATACAAGTACTTAAATCGCATGAATGAGGCACTTAGAACAATTTGCAGTCTTATTTCTCCCAATCTCCTTTTTTATATATCTTCCTATAAGACTCCCAATGAAGCCTGGACCACCTTGGAAGGGATATTTGGAAAACATGATGAGATGAAAGGACACATGCTGGAGGTGGATCTTCTCACATTGGATCCAAAAAGCTTCCATAATATCCAAGATTTATTTACAAAATTCAAGGATTTACTGTCGCAATTCAAAGCTTGCGGGGTTGATAAATCGAAGGAGGAGAAAAAAATGGTTCTCACAATTCTCTCCAATATTGGTATTGAATTCTCTATATTCATATCCACATTCCATACTTTCATATTCGCCTCTGGAGCCACCTGGAATATGCCTTCTCTTGAGGACTTTATCGAATCCCTGACACAAGAGAAAACCAAGCTCATCAACATGGGAATAATCAAAGGCCCAAGGGAACATGCACTCACTGTGCATGATGGAAGCCACAAATATCATAAATCTAAAGATAAAGATAAAATAAAATCTCATGCACATACCAATAAGGAAGGGTACACAAAACCTTTCATCGATGCCTTCGGATCCAAAGGAGAAAAGGGAAGAAAAGGGGAGAAATGCATGCACTGTCACAAAGGATTCCATTCAGAATCCACATGCATGAAAAAAAAATAGATCTGATGTCTCAAATACTTCAAAAAATAAACCTTGGAGATCGCATCCCCGAGGGTGCAAAGAAGAAGAATCCATAAGATCCGAATTCCAAGAAAGGCAATTCTAGCCATGCCTTGATTGCCATCAACTCCTCTCCCAATGCTTGGATCGTAGATTCAGGAGAATCACATCACATGGCTTCCTAGAAAGAAGTATATTATTCTTTGGATGCATGCAAAGGTCCTCCTATCATAATGGGGGAGAACTCTTCTGTCGAAGTCACCGACACAGGAAGGATTGAACTCACCAATGAAAGCTTTGAGAATGTGTTGCACGTTCCCAAACTTTATATCAACCTTATATCTGTGTATCAGATGAAAAATTATGACACCGGAAATAAATTCATCTTCACACTAAATTATGTGGACATATACGACATGCAAACCAACTCTAGGGTTTCTACCAGTGAGGTAAATCATCAGTATAGATTGTATACTTTTTCTGAATTCATTGAACCTATTTTTGGTTTACTGCTTACTCATGCTGATGAAAGTAGTAGGATATGTCATGAAAGGTTTGGAAATTTGAATTTCATATACATGCAACAACTTAGCAATAAATTATTGGTTGATGGTTTACCAAACATCTATTTCTCCAAGGGAGTGTGTGAGGGTTGTGTTCTCGGAAAACATCCTCAATAGAAATTCGAGAAAGAAAAGTCTCAGAGAGCTTCTTCACCTTTAGATATGATCCAAAGTGACCTTATGGGTCCCTTTCCACATCCATCCATCAACAAAGTGAGGTTTGTTCTCATTTTTGTTGATGATTGTTCACATTTTACTTGGATCTACTTTCTCAGGCAAAAATCCGAGGTCTTTCAACACCTCAAAGATTTCAAAGCCCTAGTTGGGACACAGTCCATAAAGAAGATCAAAGTCCTTTGAAATGATAACGGGAGAGAGTATGTAAATCATGATATCCATAATATTTACCATGAGGCAAGGATTTAGTTGCAGCACATAGTTCCCTATACTCCGCAACAAAACGAAGTTGCTGAGCGGAAAAACAAATCTTTGTGGTAGAGACTTTGCATGCTGCATGAAAAGTCTCTACCACATTGACTATGGGTCGAAGCACTTAATTGTGAAACATACATCCAAAAAATATCTCCCCATATATCTGTTAAGAATAAGACCCCCTACGAGGCTTGGAGTGGCCTCAAATCGGAAGTGACCCACTTTCGCATTTTTGGTTCATGTGCATGGGCCTAGATTCCCTCTGAAAAGAGGAAGGTACTTGATCCACAGAGAATTGAGTGCATTTTCGTTGGATATCTTGATGGTGTGAAGGGATATAGGGTTATTGATATTTCCTCAGATCGACTCATCATTGAGCAGAGTGTCAAGTTCAAGGAAAGTGTCTCGCATGCACCTCAACAGCCGAATGCAGACACCTTCATTCTTCCACCTGTCCGAGATGATGAGAATGCACATGCCAAATATTATTCAAACAAGAGTTCTCATTCAAAGGACACAAATGATTTATATTTAGATTCAGTATCGTCAGATGCAGAGTCAGACCATCCAGATGCAGTTGCAGAGCCAAAGTATAGGCCCAAGTGGGCACATACTGCTCTTCAGGCTACAGGGGATCACGTTGGTGATCCAACCAATACTAGGAGGACTCGATCTGATTTCGAGGAGCATCCTGTTTCAATCACTTCCACTGAACCATTTTCCTCCAGGCATGTTTTCTTGGTTCAGTCTTCAGATCCACAGTCTTATGGCGAGGCTGTTGGAAATCCCTTTTGGGAATATTCCATGAAGGAGGAGTACGACTCCATCCTTGAGAACCGGACTTGGGATCTAGTTCCCCTTCCTTCTGGGAGGAAACTTGTTAGATGCAGATGGGTCTACAGGACCAAGAGCACATCGGATGGACAAATTAGTAGATACAAATCCAGGCTTGTTGCCAAAGGCTTTCAACAGGTTCATGGTATTGACTATGATGAGACCTTCTCTTCAGTAGAGAAGATGGATTCCATATGATTGGAACTTTCCATTGCGGAATCCAAAGGATGGAATTCCATCATATGGATGTGAAGAATGCATTTCTTCACGATGATCTCTTTGAGGAGATATACGTGGAGAAACCCTAAGGATTTATGCAGGACTCATTTTTGGTCTGTCGACTGAAGAAGTCCCTTTATGGCCTCAAGCAGGCTCCGAGGGAATGGTATGCCAAGATGGACTCCTACCTATTGTCACAAAACTTTGTACGTAGTAAATCAGACCCAAATGTCTACATGCTCAGGATGACTGATTCACTTCTACTTTTAGTTCCGTATGTCGATGATTTGTTGATCACCAGGTGCTCGAATTCAACGATTGCTGCAGTCAAGAGGATTCTACATGATAGGTTTTTGATGACGTACATGGGTCCACTACACTTCTTCGTTGGACTTGAGATTAGTTAGGATGCATCAAGCATCAAACTGTCTCAGGCCAAGTATGCATGAGATCTCCTTGAGAGATTTCACATGAAAGATTGCAAGTCTTCTCCGACTCCTTTCCTATCAGGAGTCAAACTTGAGGATGGCAGAGAGACTCCATTGGTTGACAACACACTGTATAAACAACTAGTGGGGAGCTTGTTGTATCTCACACACTCTAGAACATACCTCTCCTATGCAGTTGGTGCAGTTTCCAGGTTCATGCAGGAGCCACATGAGCTACATTGGAAGGCTGCAAAGTGTATCCTTCGATATGTATAGGGAACCATCACCTTTGGGATTCATTATGCAATAGAATCTTCATTAGATCTCATCGAGTTTACTAATTATGAATGGGCTAGAGATATCACTTATCGCAAGTCCACATATGGTTACTCACTTAGTATTGGTTCCAGGCCTATCTGTTGGTCGAGCAAGAAGCAAGTTTCCATTTCTCTATCTTCAGTCGAGGCAGAGTACATAGGGGTATTTAACATAACCATTCAGGATATGTGGCTACAACATTTTCTCACTGAGTTGGGTATTCAGTTTCATCATCCGATTGTCATTTGGTGTGACAACTAGAGCACTCTAAAGTTTTGTAGATATCTAGTTTAGAGGCAGTGAATGAATCATATTGAGATCCAAATGCACTACATCTAGGACTTAGTACACGAGGGGATCATCGACTTACATTTCTTTCCTTCAGCATAATAGACGAGATACATCTTCACCAAGACCTTCACTGAGAAGAATTTCCATTCTCTGCGAAGTCGTTTCAGAGTGAAGGACACAATTTCCTAGCAACTGTAGTTCTTATTTTTACATACAATGTACCTTGAGGGGGGGTTTTTCCCATGAAGTTTTCCCTCTTTCCTCACATTATTTTCAGTGTATCTTTTTTATTTGGGTACCTAACATGGCCTCATTGCCGGGACCCATTCTTTATTTTCACCATAGTGATGTTCAGAGGGGGTGTTGGAGTTACTTCACACACACCTAGGATTTCTTTTTCCTAAGGTTTTTCCTTGTTTATTAGTCATAATTAGTCCTTATCCAATATCCTATATTTTAGGGGAGAATATTCCACTTGGAAAATATTCTCTTTCAGTTGACACTTCGGTTTGACTAGTTGAGTTGAGTTTAGATGTTGCATTGGTTTTGTCACCATGCAACATTGGGATCATCACTATGCTAATTCAAACTTCCTTGGTATCATCACCATACTGGTGCATTACCCTTGATTCCCTGATTTAACTCCTCACTACTCTTTGTTCATTCAATTAACTGAAGACTAGTTGACTAGTTAACTCAACTAGGTGGCAATTCACTCCTGTAACTGCCTGAGAAACTAGACTAGGTGAAAGTTCAGTCCTGTAACTGTTGGTGTGTGTCTAGATCACTCTAGACCACCACTATGGTGCATTGGTTCTCCTCCAGTGCACACTCATTGATTTATACAGAGTATATCATGTGTAAATTATTCATTATTCACAACGGTTAATGATAATTCTTTCATTCTTTCTCTCCTTCTTCTTCTTTCTCCAATTCTCTCTGAAAATGTGTGTATTATTGTTTAGCTAGATCTATTCTGTGCAGGTTCAACAAATTTACACACAGATTTGAATTTTTTCTCCATATTCATGTTTCGTTGATAGATCCACATGAGATTAGGATGCACATTTTTACTTAATCTCCTAATCCCCTTTATAATCATATCAAAGTTACCAAAGATGTGGACCTGAGTAGGCTTGTCTGTTGGGATGTGAAGAATTCCCATCTACACTTTGAGAACCTCTTATTGGTTATTGGTGTTGTTCCCTAGCCCCCAGAAGTATTCAAAGATATGATTTCCTTCGGAGTGAAGGATGACTCCCCACACACCTACCTCCCTTGGATTGACCTCCAAATCTCGACAGATATATGGGAAAATAGAAGAGTCAACAGGACTTTGGTGCAACTTTTCATGGGTTACAATCAAAAGAATCCAAAGACCTAGGATGAAAATATGATCTATATACAACACTCTTATAACAAAGAAGTCCATACTTCTACTGGTAAGTCACCTTTTGAAACTTTCTTTGGATATTTTCCACCTTCACCCTTAGATGTTGTATTTGGACATCAAAGAGGAGTGAGGGAGGACCTCACGTGAGATGCATTAAAAGCATAAAAAATTGTCGAGAAGATCAGAAAATCCATTTGCAAGTACAAGAGACACTGAAGAAGTCATAGGAAAAGTACAAGGATATACATGACCATCATAGAATATAGAGAACATTTAGAGTGCGAGACAGAGTATGGTTACAAATAAATAAGGAAAGGCTACAAGGTCTTAGTAATAAGATCAAGGCTCTATGGTATGGTCCTTTTAAGGTATTGGAAAAGGTAGGAGATAGCTCCTATAGATTTAGTCTACCCCCATACATGCACATTTACTCAGTAGTGAATGTGGAGAATTTGAAACTCTATAAGCTTTCCATGTTGGATTGGGAGGAAGAGCAGGTCCTACCTTCTATAGAGGACATAGCACTAGACTTTCAAGTAGAGTTAGTAGAGGACATAGTTTTGTAGAAGCGACCCAGACCTATAATACATGGGTAGCATCACCTTTGGAATATTGGGTTGAAAGGACAAGTTCCAGGCAAAACAAAGTGGTACTCTAGGGAGAAGGTAGAGGAAACATTTCCTCACCACATTCAATAAATATTTTGGGGACAAAAATCCTCCCTAAATGGGGAGTTATGATCCATATTGGATCACTACATTTTTTTTCATCTATCTCGATGCTTTCAGAGTGGAAAAAATTGGAGGAATAATCTTGCAGAGCCATTTTAGTGGCAGGTCCCAGTTTGGGGTCTGAAACCTTCCGGGGCCATTTTTTAGCATCAAATGAAATTTTTGGGGGTTAAAACTTTCCCAACCTAGCTTGGACCCTGTGACGATATTATACACATTGAGACCTTTCCAATAGTTCAAACATCACATCAATCAGAGCTCGTATGCAAAAGTTATGCCTCATGCAAGTTGATTTATTGTGTTGAACACCATGGTACGAGAGGATTCCACATCAAACCCCATTACTCATGCATAAGGGGCTGTCCACGTATGTAATTTAAATAAGATTCTAGAAGGTCCAAAATCCTATCATAATTGAGGGTTGAGGAAGTTTAAACCTACCCCTAGATGGCTATCAAGCTATGCCAAATATCTAGCCACTAGGAGGAGAAGGGGTTCCATTATTTTTCATTGTATCTTGTTCCATAGCCGACCAAAACATCTGAGAGTGGTATTCTATGAGCATAACAGAGGAGGATACATTATGTAACATCCATACAGGCCATAGGTCAAAGGAAACCCCATAGAGAGTGCCTCTTTCTTTATACTTGCATCATTTCTATACCAGAGAAAAGAGAGCAGAGCATCCTCACCTTCTAGTTGGGTTTTCTCCCATATTGGGTTTCCTAGGTCATATATTGTGTTTATTTGTGGATGGTGTGATTGTATTTTACTCTTCTCTGTTTTCCTCATTTTATCTATTTCACGCATAAGCAAAAAAACAATAACTAAATATTCTAGAGATCTAAAGGAAAAATAACCTTAATAGTAAATATTTTAGTATTTTATCAGATCTGGTGTGATGAACTATTCTAGTGGAATATCCATGATAGTTTACAGATCATGGAAATTATATTTACAAACAATACATCCTAATACATACAATCTTAAGCTCATTCAAAATTTCAACGAAACCGTAGAATTAAATCTTCAATGGAAAGTATATTTACAAACAATATGTAGGATTTCTATTCCAAACCACATATTAGATTATGAGTCATTCACAATACATTTACCTACAGTAGAAGTGGGTCCGCTATGAGGCCAAATTTTATCTCGACACAGAAAAACTATTAGAGAACAATCAGTATGATATTTCAAAGAGTGATCAAGTTTATCTTGATGACATTTGTCTCATTATTAGTGGAAATTTATGACCTTCAATGTCTCATAGAAAATATTAATCAAGGTCATGCCCATGCACATCATCGTATATTGTCAAGATAAATTAGTGTTTTTCAGAGAGCTATATTACTGTAAGGCCTTGGTCATGCACATCAATGATATCCTATCTTTTAATCTTTTTCATATCAGACAACTTTTCATTATAGATGATATTACAACAGTCCAAGGAGGATTGGAATGGGTCATATGACTTGACTTTGATGTCATTTTCATGCAAATATTGTAACATTGTTGAATGAGTCTTCCTACCTATGCTTGGCTTAGAGGATTTTGGATATTTCTTCTTACCGACGCACAGCTTAGAGGCTTTTGGATATCTGGATATTGTCCATGAATTAAATAAAACTGATTGATAATAACTTAATGGAATAAAAAGTAATCTAAGAGAATAATGTGCGAGGCTTTATTGTTGAATTGAGGGACGATCATTGATCATTGTTGTTGCATGCATAAGAAGAAGGATCTGGATCCTAGAAGAAGAGGAGATTGCTAAAATAATATAAGAAAATGGAAAAAATTGTGACACTTTACAATGGGGTGGAGAATATTTTTTTTTAGGTTGTATACATCATGAAAACATAATGACAAAGATGCAGAGTGAAAAAAAGAACATAAATTCCCCATTAAAACACATTTAAAAATATAAACAATTATTTTGTGCATACCTTAGTGGAATGCCTACATTGTTGGAAGAACCAATGCCACTCTCTTGTCTTGATCAATGTATTCTCTTGACAAATGAAACTATCTCCTCTCCTGATAGGATGATATAGTTGTGACCAATGTCTTCTCCTAAACAATGCAACTCTCTCCTCTCTTGATGGGTTGGTATAGTTGTGAAACAACATGCACATTTGAATTCAATTGTATTTTATTACTCCTCTAAATATTTCCACCACTCATATCCCTTTTTTTCCCTTTAGTCTCTAACTCATCAAAATACCCCCCACTAATCTTTTTTTTTCCACTCCTCTCTATGGCATAGTGAAATGTGAAATGTTACCAAATATGGCACAAATTATAGTAAATGTTTAAAGTGCACATAATTTTTTCTTGGTACTTAATTATTTGAAGTTAAAATTCCTCAACATTTTTCCTAGTACTTAATTATTTCAAGTCAAAAAGTCATGGTACTTATTTATTTCAAGTTAAAACTCATGGTACTTAATTATTTCAAGTTAAAACTCCTCGACATTTTTCCTGGTACTTAATTATTTCAAGTTAAAAACTCCTTGGAAATTTTTCCTGGTACTTAGTTATTTCAAGTTAAAACTCCTTGGAATTTTTCCTAGTACTTACTTATTTTTGTCCACTCATTGGCATGGGATGTGGTAAAAAGAAACCACATGCCACATAGTGAAACTTAAACACATGAAATAAGAACTTCTTGAAACCTTCTTGAAACACATGGCATAACCACACTCCTCTCCAAGCCAAGACCTGAAACACAACCACACTCCTCTCCATGAAAATACCTGAAACATAACCACACATGACAGAAATGTAAAATGTAAAAAATTAATAGTGAAGAGGTAAATGTTAAAAGCTAAGTAACCTTGTTTGGATTTGAAAAAGTATGCTCCGTAGAAATGATAAACTTACACATTCATAAATGCAAGGGAGTTGATGTTGGCAATCTCATTCATTGATTTGGAGACAACTACAAGAATATTCCATCATCTTTAACTCCTGGCCATAAGATTAGGCTTTGTAATTAAAAGGTTGATTAATCCATCGATTCCAATAGGGGGGAAACCTATTGTAAAAATTGATAATTTTTTCTTAGAAGAATAGGTAAACCTACGGGCACAATAAAATAGTTAAAAGGTGAATATTTAATAGATCCTTAATGTGGGTTCTAGTAAGGATACAAATAAATAAATGATACATTGTAGTTAGTTTAATATCTATATCTATCTATATAATTTATGATTTATTTTTATTTTTATTGATCTCATTTTTTTTCAATTCAATTTTAATTTATAAGAGTAGAAAAGAGATTGCAGAACAATTAAATAATCATGTAATAACAACTCTTCCTTATATTCATTGTAAGAATAATAAATTTCCAAAATTTAAGGGAAGGAAACATAAATATATTCTTCTCCCTTAAATAATTCAACACCTTAAATAATCATGCCTTAGATTTATTTGTAAGATTTCAATTGTTCTAGGGGTGACATGTTCATGGGGATAATCAGTCATCCTATAGGTCATACCATTGTAAAATATGCTTGGGGCCTTGGTAACATCACAAACAACGAAGCAAAATCCTTCACTCTTTTTGAAGGCATCAAGATGGCTCTATTGAATGGAATTCGAAGAATAAACATATGTGGAGATTCAATTATCCTAATAAGGACTATCATAAAAAAAACATAGTAGGAGGAAACATTTATATGGGTGTTCTATTGAGGATCCAAACCCTTCTTCACCAATTTGAAAGATACTCTTTGTTCCACATCAAGAGGGATGTAAACATGATCACAGAACAACAAGCTAAGGAAGGATCAAGCCTAAGAAAAGGAAAAATTAAGCTCAATGCGGAACTGAAACCCCTCCCTATTCCTTAAATTTTATAATGGTGATTAAGTTTAAAATTGGAATTAGGTTGTCTTGGGTTATTAAATTTTCCAATACCCAAGGACGACCATGTGATTTCAATATTTAATACTGTGCATGTGGGCATGTTTTATCATCCTCTGGGGTGATGGGAAAGGTTCATTTCTTCATTCGTCTCTGCAATCCTAGCCAAATATCGGTTGAAGGCACCATCTCCCTTTCAGTCAAAAAGCCTTGGGCTCATCTCTCTCCTCCGATAGGCATTAAATTTTTTATTACAACAATATTTCATACAACAGTTCCTCTGGTTTATTGGTTAAGGGAAGCTCTGTCATAAAAAAATTTGGAATATGCCCTTGCCTTGACATCTTTGACCGATATACTGGATCTCTCAAGAAATCTCTCGGGAATTTCACTCTTTGGCTCGAGAAACCCATTAAATTAATATTAATATTAATTTAAATATTAATTTAATATTGAAATTAAATTAATATTAAGAAATGACTAAAATAGATCAATGCATGACCACCATAAAATAGTAAGAAGTAGTAGGTAATTGGGTATAAAGTGGAGAAGTGGGATTGGCTTGTAGAAAAATATGAAAGGCGCATCAACCATTGGTTCAATAAATGGCTGACCCTGGGTGGTCGTTTAGTTTTGATTAAGGCATTTTTGGAAAGCCATCCAGTATACTGGTTGGCTTTGACAAATATTCCCATGTCCGTTTTAATTAAAATCCTTCGAATGGTATTCAATTTCCTATGGAATGGAAATAAAAAAAAAGGCTATTCATCTCTGTAACTGATAGTTCATTGCGCGCCCGAGAAAGTTTGGGGGTTGGGGCTTCAGAAACCTAGAGAACTTCAACAAAGTGATGGCGGTAAATACCTTATGGAGGGCGCTGATGCATGATGGTCTTTGGCATCGTTTTCTTAAATCCAAGTATTTCATTACATAATCGGTGGCAAATTGGTTACGTATGGCTAGGATGGAAGGAACAAGAGGATATTTGACTTGGAGATACCTTCATAAAACTATCTACATTCTTTTACACTAGTTGGCATGGCGCCCGAGCTCAGGAGAACAAGTAAAGCTTGGAAAAGATCAGATCTTGGGGATGGGGGAAAAATCCATGCTGTCGAATGATCTAAGATCAATTTTAAATCAGCAAGGAATTGTTGGCACATGGGCAAACCCAGGGTTCAACGCTACAACAACGCACCAACAAAACCCTAACTACCAGCCCTTTTGGAAACACCTGTGAAGCAGATGAAGTCTATCCCGAGGTAGAGGCAGGGGTCGTTGCAGAACTCAAGTGTCTACAGCCTTAGCTGGGACACAAATCTGTGATTATAATACTTAACAGAGCACTTAGCATCAACAGTTCATCAATATTCAACCAATAACTACTACGCAGATAGAACATAACATCGTGTCATTCACTCATATATGATGTATTTAATCACTCTATCATACACATGTAGGTTATATCTAGCAGATCGAGCATTAAGCACCTTCATATAGGTCATATCTAACATTATTACACATCATTAGCACAAAGCATAAGCGGATTTATCTATCTCTATCAAAGTACTTAGCTAGAGAATGCATAAACATATCACGACAAAGTACAAAGAAAGAAAACACAGTATTTACGTGGTTCACCACCACCCTAGATCTATGTCCACCAACTCTTCTTCTTTATTGTCTTTAGTCAATCAGTTACAAGAACAAAGCCTCAAAAACCTACTTCACCTAGGACAGGAGATATGTCTTGATTAAGGTTGGTTGTCATTGATGTCAACCCTTGAAGAAAGACCCGTAGCACAAAGTTTTGGGTAATGGACCCAATAGTGTTTGATGTAAATATGACTCATTATTGTTTTTTCATGGTTGATAAGAAGTAAATATGGATGAACTACAAAGTGGTCCCCTTATGGTGAAAGTCCTCACGGGAAGACGCTTTGTGGAGTAAGAGAACCCATGCTTAATTATGAAATAATGAGATGAAAGAAACTGAATTTGTCAGGGAAAATATCCTATATGGATATTTCTTGTCATTTCATTTCCGGTGGTATGTGGAACGTCACATAATTCCT
>ML792440.1:27621-43635 GCA_009831015.1 Picea engelmannii | reverse complement strand
CTATGTATTCCAAAATGCTCCATGAGGGAGAACCTGCCGAAGGAAAAACATAGTGGAGGATTGGCCGGACACTTCGGTCATGATAAGATGTTCTCAAAATTGAATGGCTCATATTTTTGGCCAGGGATGAAGACAGATGTCAAGAAATTTATGGACAGGTGTAGAATTTGTCAGCACACAAAAGGGAAAAGGTAGAACATAGGGTTATATCAACCATTACCCATACCAGAAAGGTCGTGGGACGCAGTGAGCATGGATTTCATATTGGGACTGCCAAGGACACAAAGAGGCTATGATTCAATCTTTGTGGTGGTAGACAAATTTTCAAAGATGACACATTTTATACCATGCCACAAAACTAGTGACCCAACTCATATTGCGAACCTGTTTTTCAAGGAAGTCTTTAAACTTCATAGCTTGCCAAGGAGTATCGTTTCTGATCGGGATACCAAGTTCGTGGAAAATTTCTGGAGGAATTTATGGAAGAAGATGGGGACAAGTTTGTCTTTTAGCTCAGCATATCATCCTCAGACGGATGGGTAGACAGAAGTCGTGAACAGAAGCTTGGGAGATTTGTTGAGGATCCTAGTGACTGAACACCACAGTCAGTGGGATCACATTCTGCCACAGGCGGAATTTGCTTACAATGATTCACTCAACAGAAGCACAGGGCATAGTCCATTCCAGATTGTATATGGAATGCAGCCAAGGGGAGTTTCTGAATTGAAAGATTCGGAACAAAATGAATTCAGGAGTGCTAGTGCAGAGAATTTTGCAGAAGCAATGAAGAAGCTTCACAGCTGAATTAAGAAACAATTGCAGAATTCAAATCAAGAATACAAGCACAAAGCAGATCAACACAGACGAGAACTTCAGTTTGAAATTGGCAATTTGATTCTTGCACATCTGAGGAAGGAAAGGTTCCCAAGGGGAACATATAACAAACTAAATATGAAAAATATTGGACCATGCAAGGTCGTGAAGAAATTTGGGGCAAACACATATGAGATTGAATTACCTGATGGGGTCGGAATCTCACCGATATTCAATGTTGCAGATTTGTACCCTTACAGAGCTGAAGAAGTAGGAGCAAAATATGAACAGAAAGAAGTTCAATGGAAAAAACAGATGCCTGTAGCTGAAAAGCCACAGATGGAAAGCATAATTGACAAAAGGGTTAGAAAAAAGACCAAGAGAAAATAGTATTTTGAATACTTGGTCAAGTGGAAAGGACATCTAGTTGAAGATGCTAGTTGGGAACATGAAGCAAAAATTTAGAAGCATGGACAAACCATTCAAGAGCTCATGAACAAGATTTCATGAAAATTTTCAAGTGAGGGAGTATGATGCAGGAGCATCGTAAGCAGCCAACCAAGCGGGCATGAAGGCAAATGACAGTTGGAGGAGCGCAACACACATTTTACACGTTTTGAAATGTTTTTGAAAATTAAAGAGCATATATTAATGTAGTATCTAGAAGTGTACTTGCATTTATATCTGGCTGTTGTAAACAGACCTTGAGCGTTGCTCTCGTCTAAAGTATGTAAAAGGCATTTAAGCCCAGTTAATGAAAGTAGGTAGGTTTGAATTAATAGATTAGACAGTTTAGAGGAGTAGGAGGGAAAATGGATATAGACACCCTCGCCTTTGTATCATAGTAGTGATTGTATCATTAGCACAAGATAGAAGAGGAGAGTTGTAGTAGAGAGTTAAAAAGAAGAATCCATGTACAAAAGCTTTGAATTAATATATGAAGCTTTGAATAAGATTTCATGGTGTTATGATGGTTTCTGTTTACACATGGTGAATGGTATGCTTATGGTTGTTTTATTCTCTCTGTTATGCATTTGTTATGAGGCTATGATGTGTATGTATGATTTCATGTGGAATGTTTGAAGTCTGAGAGAGAGAGAGAATGAGTTTCAATTGTTTCTCTTCTTGAGTGAGAGAAGTTCCTGCAAGGAGTGCAGTGAAACGTCCATGAGGTGTGCGTTGACAAGGGTTCTGAGTTTTATCTCAGAAAGCTCAGGAGAGATACCGTTGTTCTCATTCCAGCAGAAGTGCAGGTGAAGTACAGAAGCCGTGCAAGGTGTGCGCAGGCTAGTCGATGCCTTAAACTTATCAACTAAGGTTGAAAGGTAAGGGACTGTTGTTGCAGAAGGTGCACAGAGTCGAAGAATCAAATAGTTAGAAATATTTGAAAGATCGTTGCAAGGAGTGCGTGCAGGAGTCCTTTGGAGACTCAAGGTTGCAAGTGAAATATCAGGAGGGTCAACACCTTTGAAAGTACTCAAAGGGAGATAGAGTGAAGTCTCTTTGTAGAAGCCAAGATTCAGAC
This sequence comes from Picea engelmannii, assembly GCA_009831015.1. Classification (NCBI taxonomy): domain Eukaryota; kingdom Viridiplantae; phylum Streptophyta; class Pinopsida; order Pinales; family Pinaceae; genus Picea; species Picea engelmannii. The sequence goes on along the minus strand of ML792440.1, from coordinate 41,297 downwards.
GAGGAACACTGGTTCCTTTCGTAGAAGTCTTCAAGGAAGGAATGAGCGGTTGAAATTCTCCATGGAGAACTCATGAAGTTGCGAGGGCCGTAGGATCCAGAGGAGCTGCAAGGTGGATAAGAGTTGGATGTACATGTCTTGTTGGTTTCAAGATTCAACGAGGACCATTGATCGTGACCAATTGGGGTGTCAGGATCATTTCGACGTTTCGGGATTTGGAAGGTGGAAGTGCAGGCCAAAACCTTTGGTCTCGCACATTCCCGAATCACGAAAAGGATCATCACATGTGAAGGTGAGTAGTGGAATTTTCAGAAATTTGGAAGTCCATATTTTGGTACTTCGGAGGTCCTGACGACAAGGAGTTGGGGCATAGTGGAGTGAAAATCCTGAAGTCGTGGGTTACAACTGGACTTGGCGTGAATTTCAGAATTTTGGTGCTTCGGGTGTCGGAAAATAGAGAAGGCAACATTTTGGGATCGAGAGTTTCGAACTCCCGGTACCCGGAAGCCCGAAATAACGAACTGCAGTCGAAGGCTTATTCAAGTCTCGAAAGTCGGAAAGATTGTGCGACATGTGGAAAGAATCCATGTCAGAGACAGAGGACAATGGAGTGGATAGGTGGCGTGTCTTCGTCAATAGGTGGAGTCAAACTTTGTTGACCGTTTCGGGGTTTTGGAGGTTAAAGAGTTGGAAGCCTTGCATCAGGATTCACGAAGTTGCGAAGTCCGAAACTCCGAACTAGTGAAAAGTACCATTGGGGAATCAACCTTTGTTGAACGTATCGAGATTCAGCATTTCAGTGTTTTCGAAGACAAGAGTTCGGGGTTCTTTGTTCCATAATTCCTAAAGTTGCGAAACATGATACAACTGCGGAGGAGGACGTGGCCAAAGATTTCGGCAATTCAGCATTTTGGGTTTCGAAGGTTGTAGAGACAGAAACTCTCAACAATAGGGATCGTGAAATTGAGAAACCCGAAGTCCCATTTTGATAAAGGGCATGATCTTACTGAGATCAGTTGACTTGAGTGGTGCTTTGTGGTTGATCACATGGGGCATACTCATAAGGACCTATGGATACACCGTCGTGTGTGTGAGGGATTTCCTGGGGGGAAGTCATATAGTCAATCAGACTCAGGAGGGCAGATTTAGAACGATCCTGAGTGGATCTCGGCCTAAGGGTCAGGGGTCTACATCACTAACATGCCCTCCCCCTTAAAAAAAAACCTTTTCCTCAAGGGTTAAGTTGAGGAAACTGTTACAGAATGGTTGTTGATTCCTAGGTGGCATCTTTTGGTGGAGTATCCTCTCAATGAACCAAAACTTTCTTGATGGTGCGCTGACAGAGACGATGCTCTCTCTGGTCCAATACGACTTGTGGCTGCAACCAAATGAAACCTTCTTCATCCAACTCTGGTAGGCTGATATGGGTGTGGCATTTGGTGCCAATCACTTTCTTCAGGCATGAGACATGAAAAACATGATGTAGTTTAGAGTGACTAGTAAAATCTAATTGATAAGCCACTGGCCCCATGCATTTGATAATAGTATAAGGACCATAAAATTTTGGTGCAAGTTTTTGAAACTACTAGGCTTTGAGTGAAACTTGCTTGTATGGTTGGAGGCGAAGAAACACCTTATTCCCTTCAAAACATTGATGTTCATAACAACCCTGATCTGCCTACTGCTTCATGTGATTTTGTGCCATTACCAAGTTGTCTTTGAGAGTATGGAGAGTGTTCATGTGGACAGTAAGATTGCAGTCAACTTTCTGAACTCTCGAGACACTCAACATGTATGGAAAAACTGATGGTGGCTTCTATTTGTAGATGGATTCAAAAAGACTCATGCGAGTGGCAGTATGATAAGAGGTGTTGTACCACCATTCAGATAGGGGTAACCACCAAACCTACATATGTTGTCTGTCAGATGAAAAAACACCTCAAATATGTTTCCAAACACTTGTATATTGCTTTTGTTTTTCCATCAGTCTAGGGAAGATAAACTATGCTGAGATGTAATTGAGTTCCCTGGAGTGTGAATAGTTCTTATGTCATGTTTCATACCATCGCAGAAGAAAGATCGTTTTACCCTTTCATAAGTTTTGGTAAAACCTAAATGGCTTGTTGTAGGTGAAGTGTGAAATTTAGAGAGCACCTTGGGTTTAAGGGACGATTATTTTCTTAAATAAAAACGACCTTTATAGAGAAACTCTTCATTGTGCCAAGAGTACCCCAGAGAAACTTGTAGATATTATTGAAGTTTTTGGATTAGGCTAGAACTTTTGGGGTCTTGAAACCATTCATGTTAAACAACTTGAAGCCAGTCTACTACAATGAATGAGAGGGAAAAGAGGGACCCTTCATCTTCATATTTCCTGGAAAGAGCATCAACCATTATATTTTATTTTCCCTTCTTGTAAACAATCTCATAATCATATTCAAATAGTTTGGTCACCCATTTTTGTTGCTCCGGGGATGAAATTCGTTGTTCCAAGAATTACTTGAGGCTTTGATGATCCATTTTAATTTGGAAGTGTTTTCCCAATAGATAAGGGCATCAAAGATCCACTGCATGAAAAATAACCAACATTTCCTTTTCATAAATCGATTGGCCCAGATGTCGGTCCGACAACTGTTTTTTGGTGAAAGCCAATGATCATCCGTCTTGCATGAGGACTGCCCTGATTCCTCTCTTGGATGCATCACATTCCAAAACAAAGGTCCCGATGAAGTTGGGTAGGGCTCATACAGGAGTAGTGCACATAGCTTCTTTCAAGGCTTGAAAGGATTAGTCAACTGTTGGAGTCCAACTTAAAGCATTCTTTTTAAGGAGATTTGTGAAAGGAGCCACAATTTTTCCATAATTTTGAACAAACTTACGATAATAGCCCGTTAAACCCACGAAACCATGCAAAATTTTAAGAGTTTTATGGTGAGGCCAATTCTGCATAGCTTCAATTGCATGGTTAATTTTGCAGATTGTTGTCCTTCCTGTTGGAATTGCATGATTAATTCCTTAAAATCCATGGTGATGGGGCCAAGAGTGTGTAACCATTCAACACCAAGCAGAATGTCAAAACCACCCATGTCAATAACAAACATGTGATATTTTAGGTTATACTAACCAATTTGTAGGCGCACATTTTCACAACGCCCCCCACATTTCATGGAACCACCATTTGCAATCATGATTTGAAAATTGTTGACAATTGGCACAGGGATAGACGCAGGGTTCAACTCCAACATCGCACCAACAATCCCTAACTACTGGCCCTTTCAGCAACACCTGCGAAGAAGATGCAGTCTCACCCGAAGTAGCAATAGGGGGTTGCAGGACACAGGTGTCTACAACTAGAGAAAATGCAAAGTGGATCCAAAACACTAACACACGTCATCCTAGTTATTCTTTATCTCCTTTAAGCCTGCTGCGTGAACTATATCTCAGATCTAATACAATGATGCAATAACAGAATAACATAAAGGAAAAGAACATAACATCAATCACACATGACAACAAGATATAGTACCAGGGATGATTTTAAGGATGGAAATTTATTTTAAAATGTAGAAACCTTGGCGAATCTTACTAATCCTTCATATGCCAACTATAAATGATTGGCRATATTTTTATAAAAATATTCAAATTTCTAAGGATTTTATATAGTTTTTATAAAATTTTGGTGATTTTTAACGTAAAATAATTTTATCCTATACAATTTGGGTGAATCATTTTTAAAATAGCGAATCCCRTTTTTGGAAAAACCATGGAAAATTAGCCCATGAGCAAAATTTAGCCCCTAAAATCATCCATGAGATATACGTGGTTCACCCTCTCCCTAGGGCTATGTCCACAGAACTGCGTTTCTTGATATATTATGTGAAAACAAACAGTTCTATCTGCGCTCTTAGCTTGCATATCTCTCTCTCTTTCTCTTCTTCTCTCCCCTCCTTATGCACCCAGCTACAGGGCTGATCTTCGCACCCAGCTGAAGATCTTACAATTCAGAATGTTCTCACACACAACACTTCTCTCTTTCACAATGCACAATAGTATCAACAACAATGATCATCCACAATAACGGCGAACCCCTCTTCTCTCATCTAGGTCCTTATTTATACATTACAATGACTCTCAGACAACCTTAGGATGAAACCTAAGTGTCAAAACCCTAGATGATAAAAACCTAGGTGTCTAAAACCCTAGGTCAACTTGACCCGTATTTTCAGGGCTTCGCCAGCCTGTCTTTCCTTCTTTCCCGTGAGGTGCTCCAAAGCATCCGTCGGTGGCTTTTTCTGCTTGCTGAGTTGTCCTTGATCCATCTTCCTTGTTGATCTGTCTTCCTTGATCTTCTCGTTCAACAAATTTCTTTCTCTTACTTCGCTCTGTCTTTTCTTCTTCTTTGACCACTTCGACCCAATCTCAATCAATGTGTCTTCTACGCAGTTCTTACTTCACGCTTATTTCCTTAATCTTCTCTTTCTTCCATAACCAAGGGCCAACATGCCCCCAACACTCACATGTGACTCGTCCCGAGGCACTGCAGATATGAACCTTCTATTTTACTTCAACTTCAGAATGCGTGGGGCAACCTGTGCTCTCTGCTCTGTCCCTCCCTTCCCTGTGCAGACTGTTTTTTCTGTGTCTGGTACCCAGTTTCAACTGCACCTGGTACCTAGACCCTTCTTCTTATGCTTTTACTAAGAGCTCTGAGGCAGTTGGTTGTCATAGTACAATTTCAACCAGCGCCCATTCACTAGGCCTTTCTTCCATTCTCCATTCAAAGTCTTCAATTGCACAACTCCTCCTTTTGTAACATAGGCAACCTCATATGGCCCAATCCAATGTGTTCTGAACTTCCCTGGATGCTTCATGAACTTGCTGTCATATACTAATACCAAATCTCCTTACTTAAATGATTTCTTCTTGATATGCCTGTCATGATAGGCCTTCTCTTGTTCCTTATGTACTTGCTAATGAAATCTGGCAATAAACCTGTCTTCCTCCAGTTCCACCAACTGCGTGAGACTCTCTTAAACAACGCCATTGTCATCCATGTCTGTGAATGTTGCAATTCTGAGACTAGGGACCATATATTCCATAGGTACTACTTCCTCTAGACCATAAACCAACTTAAAGGGAGTCTGCATTGTCAACTTCTTGCAAGTAGTTCAATATGCCCATAATACTGCTGGTACTCTCAGATCCCAATCATCCCTGTTTATGCTGCAAATCTTCGTTAGTGCTGTTTCCAATATCTTATTGAAGGCTTCGACTGTTCCATTTGCTTTTGGATGGTATGGAGTACTCTTCTGATGATGAACTTCAAATTCCCGAGTCATGGCTTCAATGATCTTATTAATAAAAGGTGTGCCTTGATCACTCATCAGGGTTTTTGGGCATCCAAATCGGGTTATGATATCATCAAATATGAATCGCACAAAAATAGTTTCACTATAGTGCTTAACTTCTCTTGCTTTGGCCCATTTTTTCAAATACTCTATTGCAGTGATGATGTATCTAGCTCCTGTGCGCTTTCCTAGTGGGTTGATAGGTCCCACAAAATCAATGGCCCATTTCTCAAATTCCTGTAAAGTCACTTGTGGTGCTAGAGGCATCTCATCTCTTCTGGAGGGTTTCCCTATCCTCTTGCATACATCGCAGGCTTTATAGTATTCCTTAGCATCTTTATGTAAAGTAGGCCACCAGAGGCCATCTCTAAGAACCTTCTGCGCTGTTTCTTTTCTTGCATAGTGTCCTCCTGCGATTCCTTCATGTGATTTTGCCAGAATCAATGGTCTCTCTTCTTCCATAACACATCTCCTCAGGATCTCATCAGGTCCCATCTTATATAGATGTCCAACTATAAGTGAAAAATATGCAACGCGAACTACCAACTATTTCTCCAGAATGATTGTATATTCACGAGGTGCCATTCCTGTTGACAGGAACTGAACTATCTCGGTGAAGTGATCATCAACCTTTGTGATGGCCAACAACTGTGCATCTGGTAGTGTATCCTCCAAACTAGTAGGTTCCTCTCCATGCTCTAATCTGGACAATTGGTTGGGTCCCTTGTTCATTCTCCCTGTCTTGACCACAATATCAAAATCATATTCCTGGAATAACAGTAGCCATCTGCATATCATTCCCCCCAACACTGGCTTGTTGACTAGGTATTTCAATGCGGAGTGACCAATGAACATCTTAAAATGTCCTCCCAACAAGTAGTGTCAAAACTTCTGCAACACGTACACCATGGCTAAACCTTTTCTCTCAGTGGTAGTGTAGTTTATCTCAGCTGTAGATAGCTTCTTGCTAGAAAAGGCTAACAAATGGTCAATATATCCTACTCCTGGTTGTGCTAACATTGCTCCTAGTGCCATAGATGAAGCATCGACATACACATGAAATTCCTTGCTCCAATCTAGGAAAACCAAAATAGGCGTAGTGACCATTTTCTGTTTCAGTGTGTCGAAGCTCTGTGGGCATTCTTTTGACCATTGAAACTGACAATATTTCTTTAACAGATTTTCCATGGGTGTTGTTATCTATGAATAGACCTTAATGAACTTCTTGTAGTATCCAGTATGTCCCAGCGTACTACGCAACTATCTTACCAAAGTAGGAGGGGGTAGATCAACAATGATGGCGATATTGGAAGGATCTACCAGCAACCCCTGCTTACACACAATATGGCCCGGAAACACTCCAAAGGATGAAAAGAAGATGCACTTCTTTAGGTTCAGGGCAATCTGACATTGCCTACACTTATCCAAAATTAGTCTTAAATATTCAATATGGTTTTGCAATAAGCTAAAAACAGTCCAATCATCAAAATATGCTTCCAAACATTTCTGTAAAAACTCCTTGAATGCTTCGACCACCACCCTAGAAAAGATGTTTGGTGCATTCTTCAATCCAAAAGGCATCAATGTGTACTGGTAGGATCCCCATTCTATTGCAAATGTGGTCTTATGGCGATCTTCCTTAGAAATCCTAATCTGGTGATAACCTGAAAATCCATCTGTAAAGGAATATACCTCCTGTCCTCCTACATTATCTAACACTTCATCAGTGAAAGGTGTAGGGAATGGGTCATGAAAACAAGAATCATTTAGCTTCCTAAGATCTACACAGATCCTAATCTCTCCTGTCTTCTTCTCTTGGAGCACCATAAGACTAATCCATTCTGATCTTCAATAGGTTCTATGATTCCTGCTTCCAACATTCTGTCTAATTCAATCTTGAATTTCTTCTTATATTTAGGATTCAATCTGTAAGGTCTTTGCTTGACTAGCCTTGCATCTGGCTTCAAGGGGATCTTCATTTCTCCCATGGGCCCTTTAATTCCCTTCATTTCAGTGAACTTGGTTGGAAACAAGTCCTGATATTCATGCAGTAGTTCTATGATCTTGTGAATAGTGGCATCATCCCAATAATCTCCAACGTTAGCAATCTTAGGTGTTTGCTTTGTTCCAATATTAACTTTCTTGATTTTGATTAGCTGTCCAATGAAAGGTAGTTTGACTCTTGGTCCTTCTATCTCTCTCTGTCCTTCATTTTCTCCGATGTTCACATTCCTAGGATCATCGTCTTCATCAATATTGATATTGTAACAACCTTGCAATTTCTGAAGAGGTACAACCCATTCATCCTCTTCTCTCTCAATAGGGAGGTTAGGTGCCTCCTCAAAGAATTTTTGTCTTACAACTTGTAGAGATTGATCTACTGTGGGGTACTGATTTTCAAATAAAAATGTAGCTACAAAGTTCTAAGTCATACCTTACCAATCTGAAGTGGTGAGGGGCAGTTTTTCTTGTAGATACCAATTAATAGGCGTTGTGTCCAAAGTGTTGATGAAATTATGCACCCACTATTCTTGAGGAATGTTTCTCTAAGCCTCCTCACAACTTCGCACATGGTCCTTCGGACAGCTCTGACCCGTTTATCGAACTTCTCACCCTTCTACTTGTTCTGAAAAATGCACTGTCATCAAAGTGCGACATTGCACCCAGTCCATGATGTTCTTATTATGTGTTCCCCACCATCTTGCTGGTGTTTCTTTCAAAGCCTCATCCAGTGCCAAAAATCTTTGTTGTAATGGTACAATTTCTTCAAATTACAACAAGAAAGTTTCTAAATGATTTAAACCATCAAATGTGGGCAGATTACTTACTTCTGTGCCGATCCAACGAACTTCCTGGGTCAATCTGGCACATCTCCGCGCATAAACTTCATACATTTTGTTCTACCAATTCTTTAGTGTTTCTTCTGAGTCTGATGAGCATACATCGTCACTTCGCCATCTTAAATTCCCACCTGTTGTAGGATTAATATAATCCTGCTATCTTGCTGTCAATTTATATATATTCTCTAGCTCATATGCGTGTTCTTTTTCTCTGATGGGTTCTTTGTATCTGCGACCTTCATCAGGATCGAGAGTTGCAATGATCCTAAGGCCATCACCTTCAAATTTCGTTCTTCTTTTCTTTAATTCAACCACATTCGAATTGTTAAAAGCCCAATCAATTCCTAACAACGCAGGATAAGGACAACTATCGTCAATTATCTGAATCACCTAGAAGTCTGCAAATGTCCTTACCCCGTTGATGTACACATGGACATGCTCCAATCTTCCAAAGGGACTTACTTCCTGCTGATTAGACATCCTAAGCTTGATAGGGGAGTAAATTAGCTTCGGTTTTCCCATCAGTACCCAGGTCTACTTGGTCGTAACATTGACTTCTGACCCTAAGTCGAGGACCACATAATCTATGTCATAGTCTCCAATCTGAGCATTAAGGTGTATTTCCTTATTTTTTCTTCTCTTTCTAGATACTTGATGTACTCCTTTATTTAGCAGAGGATCTACCCTCCCTATCTCATACTGTCTGATCAAATTTTGTAGTTCTTGTACAACTTTTTCATCCTTAATCAAATTAATGCAAGTAAATAAGAATTCCATAAGCTTACTTACCTCTTTTCCTTCTCCGGGCGAGGCAGACTGATCAAAGGCCAGGGGCATTCCACATCCTCTCACTTTTGGTTGTGCCTTTGAATAAGAATCCTGATCTCCTCCAAATTCTCTTCTTGCCTCTTCAAATGTCTGATTTTCTTTCCTCGGATCAAACTCTTGTGTCCTCTCTGCAACTCTTTTGACCCTTGATTCTTCTGTAGTCTTCCCTGGGGTCGCTCTGTCTTCACCTATAACAATGCCTCCTCTAGTGATAACAACGACTCTGGGATCCTCTTCGCAAGGTTCTACTGAGATTAATTGTACTTGTGGTTTTCCTCCCCATATCTCTTGAAGTTTGGATAACAACACATGACAATCTTCAATAACATGTTCAAATGAGTTACAATAGCTGCAAGTGATACAAGGGTTCTGACAGACCCTTGCCAAGTGTTCTGGCTATGTGTAGTTATAACAAATGATCTAACCTTGACCTCGACCCATGCGTCCTCCTCATCCTCTTCCTCTGAATCCACCACGAGGGTTGAAGTTTCCTCTTCCTAGAGAGTTAAACTGCATAGCATTTCCTTCCTACTATACTTCGCCTTGAATTCTATATGTGTCTCTTGATCTTTCATGCAAGAGGTTATAAGCCCTACAATCCTTCTCATCATGCCCCACAGATTTACATAATGTGCAGTAAAGGTTGGTAGGTGTCTGGACATATTTTTGCATGTAATAACATTCACCAGGGCGATGTCTATTTCTACATACCTCACACTAGGGTAGAGTAACCTTCTTCAAAGGGATCAGAGCTCCTGAAGCCTATTACTCATGAAATAGAGGACAATGCTCCTTGTCATGACCCTATGATTTTCATCGTATACACCATATGTCCTCTCTTTTATATTTTCCCTTGTCTTTCTTCATATCTTCGACCTGCAGAGATAAGCTAGTTCGCTGACTCAAAATTTGACTCATACCTGAGATGGATTCTCCCATAGCGGTTGATTCTAGTTTCATGGAGATCTCCAACACCTCAGCCTGGGAAGTGATATTCTATTGCATTAGAGGGACTATGATGTGTGGTAAGAGAGCAACAATGAACCATTATTTATTATGTTCGTCTGGAATCTGAAAACTCAAATGGCCTGTCAAGGTCTTAAACCTCTGATCAAACTCCCAAACAGGTTCAAATACTCTTTGCTTGATTTCTTTCAGCATTGTAATGCATTGCGACTCTGACTTGGGTTTCTTGAATTTGAAAATCAACGCAGTCTTAATGACATTCAACAGTTTCAGTTGTGCAACACCTTGGACAAATTTCATGTGCCAACTCAGTGCGCGGTCTCTTAGGGTAGTACTAAACTGATCTCTCTTAACCGTTTTGTCAGTGACATTATTAATACTCCACACAGCTTCACATAAGAACCAATGTTGATCAAGATCTTCAGATCCATCTCCCCTAAAGGTGGGTAACCTCGTCTCATATGCCATAGATCTTCCTAGGTTTCTTGATTGAGTATGCACTAAACCACTTGTACTAGTTCTCTGAGTACTCTGATAACTTAAGTTACTTTGGTTACTTAATGCTGCTAAAACAACAGGAGGAGTAATAGTACTTACTTCAATAGTCGACGCAGTTCCTGAAGTTCATGACTCTTCTCAGCGAGGTTCTTCAGTCTTCCCTTCCTCTGCCCTAGCAGATCCTGAATGTTCCTCATTCACTAACTCTTCTTCCTCTCCACTGTAGAACCCTTCATCCTGTGAAAACGGTTCATGATTCTGCTCAAATAGGTTTATCGGGGGAACCTCTCTGAAGGTTCTCCCACTGTGCGTGTGTCTGAACTCTGTGTCACTGTCGATGTCTAAGTTCTTGAACATTAGCTCTTTAATCTGACCAATTACTGTATCTTCAATATATTCTTCTCATGCAATAACATCTTGATCTTCAACTTCAAAAAGTGTAAAAAAATTCCTCTAGGTCCCTTAAAGAAATATCTCTCTACTTGGCTATATGACTCTACTCTGTCAATAGAAAACTAGGTAATGTACCCTCCAATGGTGCTATCAAACCAGTGTTCTACTTCTCTTGAAACGATGTTATCAAATCTATTTAACTTCTTGATCAACACTAACGTACAAACCACAGGTGGTCTAAATCTGATCTCAAACTGGGTATCTGCTAATCTGGCTAACCACTCATATAGCTCCGTATGAATTCCTCTAAACAAAATCTCATGTATATCAGTAAAGATATATCTTCCCAACCAGTCTTCAGTACTAAGATTACGGTTCTTGTTCTGAGCTTCGACGAAGTCCTTCTCTTGTTCTTATATCCACTTCTGAATCTCTGTCTTCGATGGAAACCACCTTGACATTCTCTCAAGAAGATCCTGGTCCCACCAACGGAACCATTTGTTGGCACAGGGGAAGACCCAGGGTTCAACTCCAGCAGTACACCAACAAGCCCTAACTATTGTCCCTTTCAGCAACACCTACGAAGCAGATGCAATCTCACTCGAAGTAGCAATAGGAGGTTGGAGGACACAAGTGTCTACAACCAGAGGAAATGAAAAGTGGATCCAAAACACAACACACAACAACCTAGTTATTCTTTATCTCCTTTAAGCCTACTGCGTGAACTATATCTCAGATCTAATACAATGATGCAATAAAAGAATAACAGAAAGAAAAATAACACAACATCAATCACATAGGACAACAAGATATACGTGGTTCACCCTCTCCCTAGGGCTACATCCACATAACTGTGTTTCTTGATATATTATGTGAAAACAAACAGTTCTATCTGTGATCTTAGCTTGCAGATCTCTCTCTCTTTCTCTTCTTCTCTCCCCTCCCTAAGAACCCAGCTGTAGGGCTGATCTTTGCACCGAGCTGAAGATCTTACAATACATAATTCTCTCACACACAACACTTCTCTCTTGCACAATACACAATAGTATCAACAACAATGATCATCCATAATAACGACGAACCCCTCTTCTCTCATCTAGGTCCTTATTTATACATTACAATGACTCTCAAACAACCTTAGGACAAAACGTAGGTGTCAAAACCCTAGATGCTAAAACCCTAGGTGTCTAAAACCTAGGTCAACTTGACCCATATTTTCATGGCTTCACCAACCTGTCTTTCCTTCTTTCTCACGAGGTGATCCAAAGCATCCGTCGGTGGATTTTTCCGCTTGTTGAGTTGTCCACGATCCATCTTCCTTATTGATATGTCTTTCTCAATATTCTCATTCAACAACTCACTTTCTCTTACTTCACTCTGTATTTTCTGCTTCTTTGACCACTTCAATCCAATCTCAGTCAATGTGTCTTCTGCACAGTTCTTACTTTGTGCTTCTTTCCTTAATCTTCTCTTTCTTCCATAACCAAGGGCCAACGGATCCTCAATTTTTCCATAATTTTTAACAAACTTATGATAATATCCCATTAAACATAGGAAACCACGTGAAATTTTAAGAGTTTTATGGTGAGGCCAATTCTGCATAGCTTCAATTGCATGGTTAATTCTGCAGATTGTTGTCTGGTTAATTCCTTAAAATCCATGGTGATGGGGCCAAGAGTGTGTAGGCATTCAACACCAAGTTGAATGTCACAACCACCCATGTGAATAACAAACATGTGATATTTTAGGTTATACTGACCAATTTGTAGGCGCACATTTTCACAACGCCCCCCACATTTCATGGAACCACCATTTGCAATCATGTTTTGAAAATTGTTGACAACCTCAGATACATAAATTGACTTCATGAGAAAGATGGCAGGTGGGATCCATGAGGGTATGAGGGGTGGGTTCATAGAAAAAAAAATAGACAAGTGATATATACCACTATGATTAAGAAAACGAGAGGAAACCAATGGGATAAGTGGGGAATAAGGGTGTTGGAAAGGGTATGGGTCCACACAGTGAAAACAAGGTAAAAATGATAGGTATCAAAATGATCGATATGAAAATATGAATCCAATGGGATATGTCTCAAATAAGGGTGTGGGGAAGCCCTAGAATTATCTGTTTTTACTTTTGTGGATTTATACTCTGATTTGAATAATATTATAGTGTCAAAATGCCCAAATTCTTAACAAGAAAAAATGTGTAGTAATTTCGCAACCAGAATGTATGAGGAAAGGTTGCACAACAATATATATTTTCTTTTCCTTTTCTGTTTTCTTTCCAACCCAAGGGTTAGTATTTTTAGGGTTCCTATAGACAAGGGTTTGTCCTGTACTATAGCTCTCTGATATAAGTGTGGGTCAGACAGTAGTACTCAACCCAATATTGCAGGGCACCAACTAAGGAGGTTAGATCGTACCCTTATCCGTACTGCCCAATTTATCAGGTACTATATAGTATCTTCACGAGTGTCTTTCTCGGTGGCACTATAACAGTCAGGCGATCGATCGGTTGATCTATAATGGGTTTCATGATACTTAGGCCAGTCTGTATATAGGTGCTATCTAATGTGTTACCACTCGAAGGGGTACCAACATGGGTTACGAGGGTGTCCAACAATATGAGCTTAAAAACCTTTTTTATTTCCTGCATGTATGCTTCCCCAACTGCGTATTTATGCGTTGAATGATAAATCACTGTAGTTTAAAGATGTTGGAACAAATCTCTACCCTGAAACAAAAATTAACCCACAATTCTTCCCAAGGAAAGTACTTTGATACCACTTGTAAGGTAC
>ML792440.1:4936-14945 GCA_009831015.1 Picea engelmannii | reverse complement strand
AAGGCCCTTTTACAATAAATGGGAATGCCAAAAGTCCTAGACATCCAAAAACCTAACCCTAGGAGATGAAGCGCCAAAAGTCATGTGGGCCCCGTTTGGGTAAGTTGGTGCATCAACTTCCCGGGGTCGTAACTTTTGCATACAATCTCCATTTTAGGTGTGTGATAGCTCGTTGGAAAGGTATCATCAAGGAGATTCATTTTGGGGGCCCAATCATGCCTTTGGATATCATTGAGAACCTTGATCTCGAAAAACCTTTATTTAGGCCCTCAAAATGGCCCCGGAAGTTAAAACCTGCTAAAAATAGTAAATTGCCAAAATTATCATAAAGTTGTTTTGAGCCAGTTGGAAAAGGTGGGTGGCCACCAATGTCCACCTGGATCATTCTTGCACTGTTCCCAAAGGGCACCTGCGAGAACCGCAAAGCTCAAAAAATTTTAAAAAATTTACCCAATGAATAAGAATCAAATCATGAAAAAAGTTGCTAAACTTCTTATTGTGCCTCTTATGCAGATAATTGTCCATCAGAATGGTGCTTGAATGGCATGAAAGGGAGCATGAAGAAGACAATGCAATGGCCGAAAATCATCCACCTACTATTGTTTCTTTGAGAAACTGTGGGCTCCTGAAGTACTTTCGTATCCCGGGTATGAGGGCCCAAGTCAGGTTGTTAGAGTACCTGGTGCGTATGTGGGACCCTGATCAACAGGTATTTCATGTGGGGGTCCACACACTGTCCTTAGATATTGAGGAAATTTACTTTTTGACTGGATTTTCATGGCGCGGGCACTATGTGATCCTGACTGGTAGCAGAGGTGGTGGGCTGCAGATGAGTGAGTACTGTCGTTTACACTGCGTTCCCGAGGCTGAGAGAAAGAAAGGAAAAGTAGCTATTTGCGGGGTATGAGATTTGACCCTCCGTACTATCCTATTCACCATAGCTCGGATGGCTGGGAGTTCTGCTCCTCACATGGGATTACAGAGTTACTTCCAGTATGTTATTGAGTTTACTGAACCTCAGGTATTCAACTGGGCAGATGCTGTGCTTCGCAGTATAAAAAAGCAGTTGACCAAATGCAGACGAGGCGACCTGAAGCAATTCGGGTACGGATATTTGTTGGTGTCCTTCTTCCTTGAGAGGGTTCTTTTACTAAGACTACAGGTTGAGTGGAATTTACCGGCTCCCAGGGATTAAGGGATGCTAAGATGGTGTCGGCTCATGGCCCGACACGTAGCAGGACCGATCATCAAGTATGATGATACTTTCTTTGACTAGCTTCAACCACAGATGTTGATGGTTGACGACTATGCTTATGCCGGGTTGGATTTCCGAGGAGATGTGGATTTAGTACTGCCAGAGGATGCTCAGTGGGGGGACCTTGGTAATAAGTACACACATTTTTCTCTTTTTAAATGTTTTGTGAATTTTTATCATATTCAAATGTTTTTGTTTTATATGTTCGTCCAAAGACTAATACAAAATTCATTTTTGATAACACAGATGTTGGAAATTACCGACCTCTTGGTACTTCTCCCATTAAACGACGATGAGAGGTAGCGGCAGCGCCATAATATGCCGAGGATTATCAGGTGGTGGAACAAAATCTAGAGGGCTTGACTGTAGATATTCCAGACATGCCTCTGGAAGAGGTTCCACGACGCGATCAATATCATACTGTAGGAGTATCAACATCCATGAGTTGAATGCTCCGTAGGGTTTCTCGGGCAGTCGTGTGTTATCGTGAACATCATCCATGACGTCACTATGTAGAAGCTATGAGCTTCAGATTTTGACATTTTGGTCTTCGGACAAACTTTTTGTAAAAAACTCTTTTGATCGTTATATATACAGAAAACTTCTATTGGTTTATCATGTGTTGTGTGAACATTGATGTGATTGATTTATAAATGATTCAAATGTCTATCTAATACATACTTAGCCAATGCATCTGTTAATGTATTTAGACATCTAGGAATATGTTGATATTCAATGTAATCAAAATAACGCTCCAAGAGGCGAATTTGCAAATACACCCGTAACAAAGTAGGACTTTGAATGGTATATTCATTACTTAACTATAGTACTACTAGCTGTGAATCAAGTCGCACAACCAAATGACGAATTCCGAGCAAGATAGCATTAACCAATAATTCAATAACGACGCTATACTCTGCAATGTTGTTGGTCGCACGACCGAGACACACACCTCATAAGGAGACAAGTTCGTTTGTAGGGGCGTAAATTTCCCATGCAGCGGAAGCAAGGTTCTGAGTACTACGGCTAGCGCCATCAACGAAGCCAATATAGGGTAGCGAAGACTCCGACATCTAGAAATCAAACACAATGTCACATAAGGGCAGAAACCAGATAACGACAAAAGCAAACTATAGTAACACACAAAAAGTATGATACATTAAAAATACAAGTACTTTTGCACAGATGATTTTATGCATAGTACTTCTTCAAGTACAACCCATTCCTGGGTTCACTCAAAGGGATACCATCGTAATCTACCAACTCATAAGCTCCTTTTTCCAAAACTCGTCGAATGATATAAGGACCTCGCCACATGGGTTCGAATTTTCCAGCTCCTAACATATCTCGATCTTGTTCATAGAGAAGAACAAGATCACCTTCGGAGAAAACACGAGGCTTGACATGCTTGTCGTATTGGGCCTTGACACATTTTTTCTGAGATTCTATGACTAGGGTGGCATCACGTCGAGTTTCGTCTAATTTCTTAAGATACAAAAGACGTTCTTCCTCAGCAGAAGTATTGGGTAGGAGTTCAACAACTAGTTTTAAAGAGGGTATCTCGCATTCGATAGGGAGAATGGATTCCACACCATAGACTAACTGAAAAGGTGTAAACCCAGTAGCGGACTTGACGGATGTCCGGTACGCCCATAATGCTGAAAACAACATTGTGTGCCAACTTGTTTTATGAATCCCTATCATTCGTCGGAGCATAGTTATGAGAACTTTGTTAATTGCTTCGACTTGGCCATTGGCTTGTGGGTAATAGGGCGTGGAGTTATCATGGTGAAGACCCAACTTTTCAGTAAGTTCGGACATCATAAAATTCCTAAAGTGGCTACCGTGATCAGTGACGATATCTTGGGGAACACCAAAACAAGCTATGATGTGATTAAAAAGGAACAATGTTGCGGTCTTTCCAGTGTTGTCAAATGTCGGCATCACCTTGGCCCATTTCATAAAGTAATCAATAGCTACAATGATGTAACCATGCCCCCCGGCCGAGTGAGGGTGACATGTCATGAAATCGATGCCCCATTTCGCAAAGGGACCAACTGAGACCACAGGGTGAAGAGGAGCAGGATGTGACTGAATCTTCTGATTATAGGTCTGGCAGGCATGGCATTTCTGAACGGTGGTGATGCAGTCGTTAAATAATGAAGGCCAAACATACCCTTCTCGTAAGATCTTCTGGGTAGTAGTATACCCATACATATGACCACCACATGCTCCGAAATGGCAGTCATTCAAAGCTTTCTTAGCTTCATCAAACGTTAGACAATGCCGAAAAACAGAGTCAATCCCTCGACGATAAAGAGTATCCCCGAGGATAATGTATTGATGAGCTTGATAGCGTATGCGACTTCGTTCAATACTGGACAAAGATGGCCGAAAAGTCTGGGTTTGGAGATATATAATGATATCCCCATACCAAAGATCATCAGTGCTAATAAGGAAAATAGATTCATCGGGTAATGAATCTTCTGCTACATTTTCCGTTGCAGAATGGGGAAAGTCACATATCAACTCAGCAAAAACTAAGGACTTCTTGGACTTGGCACGTTCTAATTCCAAGTCAAACTCCTGGAGTATGACAATCCATTTGGAGTACTTGCCCCCTAGCAATTGACGGGTGAGAATGTGCTGCATAGGGTTGCAATGTGAAATCACTGTAGTCTTGCGTGAGAGGATATAGTGCTGGAAGTGTTGGATGTCTTGGACAACAACCAAGGCTAGTTTCTCGACATGTTGATATTTGATTTCAGTTGGTGTGAGACTTCGACTCAAGTAGTAAATAACATGTTCATCGTGAGCATCATCCTCTTGGACGAGAACCATGCCAATGGTGTAATCAGATGCAGTAAGGTAAAGGAAATAATTGCGACTATAATCGGGGGGAAAAAGAAGCGAAGCTCACGTTAGGGACAACTTCAAAGCTTCAAAAGAATTGTTGGCAATGGTATCCCAGACGAACTCAGAATCCTTCTTTAATAGCCGCATAAATCCATGAGTTATCTCGGCATAATTTGGGATAAAATGACAAAGAAAGTTTGCTTTCCCCTGCAAACTTTGCAATTGGCGAAGTGTAGAAGGAGGAGGGAGATTAAGGATCACCTCAACCTTTAAAGGATCCACCCGAATCCCTTGACGTGAAACGATAAAACCTAGAAGACGACCAGATTCTATGCAAAAAATGCACTTATGAGGATTTAAACGTATACGATAGAACCGACAGTGAACGAAAATGGCGCAGAGGTGGGTAGGGTGATCGACTCGGCGCATTGAATGAGCAGGTAAATCATCCAAATATGGTTGAACGATGTACTTGATATCATGGTAAGCATAAGACATAGCACGTTGAAATGTTGCGCCAGCGTTCTTAAGACCAAAAGGAAGTTTTCGATAGGCAAAAGTACCCCAAGGACAAATAAAAGCAGTCTTATGTTGATTCTCAGGAAGAATGTTGATTTGATTATACCCGGAGAAACCATCCATAAGAGAGAAGATTTCACTTCCGGCGCAATCGTCGACAATCTGATCGACGAAGGGGGTAGGAAAGTTGTCTTTGGGACAAGCTTTGTTGATATCCCTATAATCAACGCATACACGAATGGTACCTTGTTTCTTGTCAATTGGGACAAGATTGGAAACCCAGTCTGTGAGAGCCACCGGATAAATAAAGTCGGCTTTAAGAAGTTTCTCGACTTTGATCTTGATAGCAGCCGCTTTATGGGGGTGAACTGGACGAAGGCGTTTTCGGACGGGTTTAGCGCCGGGGTATGTCTTTATCTCATGTATCACAATCGCAGGGTCGATACCTGACATTTCTTCATAGCTCCAGGAGAAGATGTCATGAAATTCTTTGAAAAGGGATGTATAGGTGACAATTTCGTTGGAAGAACAAGAAGCTCTAATATGGACATTTTCAACAATCCCAGGTTTGATGGATATGTCAATGGGAATAGTGGGTGAAATATTGCTTAAGTTCCCTTTGGAAAACACATCATGTGAAGACTCAGGAACCGTCGAGATGACGACAACGGTCGATGGAGTCGAAATCCGTTGGTAGTTCTCAAGAGTATGTTGCTCCAGAAAGAGGATGGAACGATGATGCCCATCGTCCCAAGGGGTGTCCTCCATGACGGACATGATCATCTCGTTAGTGGGAAAAATAACACGAAAAGGATCGGGAGACAACTCATCAAGAGAGGGGGTAGAAGGTGTTGCCAATTGAATGGCCTGGTAGGTGGATTCGACCGGACTTAACGACATTGCGTCACCGAAACGAAGATGATCTCCAGGGTCAGGGACTATCCAAGGGTCATGAGACGCAAGAATTTCGTGAGGCACGGTGGAGATCATGTTGATGGAAGCAACAGATGAGCGTGGAATATCGGGCGGTGGAATGGGGAAAGTACCCATTAACGAAGAGTCCTTGAGAAGGCCTACACCAACGTTCTCATAACCCAGTGGGGTTTTAGAAATAAACGGTACATTGCCAGTACAGGTATCAGAATTAAAGAAGGCTAGTTGGTCAACGGTAATAACCTTTCCTTGATGAGGGAAATGTACTACACGAAAAAGCGTCGACACAACGACGTGCATGGAATCGATCCAGCTGCATCCAAGCAAGAGATTATAATAAAGGGGAGCATCAAAGACTTCCACTTCGACTTGGAAAGTTTTACCTTCTAATGTGATGGGAAACGAAGGAAGAACACCGTAGGGCTTAAAACTGGAGCCATTGAAGGCTTTAAGAGTGTTTTGGGATTCATTCAAAGGAGGAGAGCCAATGGCTTTCCAACAAGCAAGAGACATCACACATGTCGAGGAACCCTCATCAATAACGGTGCGACAAATGTTTTTTTCAGAGACAACCACTTGAATCTGGAATGCAAGTTGAGGGGGTAACCTTGGAACGCGATCTTCCAAGTCAAAGACTATCAAATTCATATCCTTCGGATCGATTCCACTGATAGCTTTCAACAGTGCCTTCCATTGTGCAGGACAAGACTGAAGGACTTCAAGGGCTGACATTGCAGAGGGTGCTTGGGCCAGATATTCAACAATGTTGTAGCTCTGGGCCACACGAGCATGAGGATTGAAAGCCGATTTCTGAACGACACCCTTTGGGGGGGGTCGCAGAACTATCTCAAGGCTCAGTCATTCAAGATGAAGAGGACCATTGGTAGGTGGAGTCGTGAGATAGGGTTGTATCGAAGAAGGCGGTAAATCATCAACCTTCTCCGTAGAGGGAGAATAATCTTTGGCTTGAGTAGTGAGTGCAACATTGTTCTGCTTAGAATCACCAGTACACATCAAAACATATGATGTAGTAGAAGAAGAGGGTTGGTCCTGGATGACCAACTGTGCTTGTTGTTGAGACGGGAAGGGTTGGGACAAAACGACTGGTGCAGGCGGTTTTGGAGCTCCTTGAAGGAACTTAGTGACCTCGACACGTCATGGAAAATTCTTCGTGTAGTGATCATCACCACAGATAAGTCAAGGGTATCATGGTTTGCGCTTATCTCGATCGTCAACAGGGGTAGTTTTGGTTTGTTCTGCTTGAGAATTATTTTTTCCCTCCTTATTCTTGCCTCTCCCCTTTTTAGATTTGTTTTTACCGGCTGGGGTAGATTGAACTGCATTTACCTCTGAAGTCTTGCCGATGGGAGTGGCAGGAGATGGAGCATTCTGAACATTAGAAGAAGAAGATTTGGGGGTTGTGCTTGAAGCGGAATGTGATTGGGCTTGTGCAGTACCAATCACACCGTTAGCTGCATGCGAGGCAGCTGGAGTAGTTGAAGTTCTGGAAGTATTGAGACGAGGTAAGTCAGGTAGTAAATCGTAAAGGGTTCCCATTTGTGAATAAACAAGATCAAGATCTTGAACACGCCTTATAGCCTGCTCTTTCGTGACTACGCCACCCATGGCAATGTCCTTACCGATTTCGTTCACAAATGATTTTGTAAACCATTTTTCCAGTAACTGATCGGGAAGCTCAAGTTTAATGAGACGTCGTCTCCTT
The DNA here is from genome assembly GCA_009831015.1 of Picea engelmannii. NCBI lineage: Eukaryota > Viridiplantae > Streptophyta > Pinopsida > Pinales > Pinaceae > Picea > Picea engelmannii. Next base: position 7,659 of record ML792440.1, on the reverse strand, counting down.
CGCCACTCATGGATGTGATCAGATATATGAGTGCCTTTAGTCTGTTTGAAGGAATTCAAAATCTTGGTCCCCGTATCATAACAGATCGATAACTGGTAATGCGTAAGGAAATCCATAGCTAGGGTGTTGAAATCAGAGAAGAAGCCTCGTGGCAATTCAATATACCACTTCGCAATAGAACCGGTAAGGGTTCATTGAAAAATACGTAAATGAATAGAGTCATCCATCAACGAGTTGGATGAACACCATAGGTGAAAAGTCATAACGTGATTGTTTGGGTCCTCTCCCACTTTGTCGTCAAATTTAGGAATGTCCAAGGGAAGCTTGGATGGAATAACAGGCCATTGGAGAGAGTGACGAATAGGATCATTTAAAATCCTTGACAAATCCGGCAAATCCAAAGTGGCGAGAAAGGGTAACTGTCGATTCACTTGCGGGTACTGGTGGCTTTGGGGAGGAAGCCCTGTCGGAAAACCAGTAGGACCATAAGAAGTCTGCATATAATGTGAAGACCTAGGCATATTCGGCGGTGGTTGGAGAGGATAGTAGCTCATAGGATTATACCCTGGAACAGGGGCTTGAATTTGAGCATTTTCCCCCCAAATAGGATTGACCGAACCTGGATATGGTTGGCCCATACTAGGGGGTGTTACTGACGCAGCTAGAAACTACTGCCCCCCAGTTGATTGAGGAGGATTTTGTATCAACTGATTCCAATACTGGGCCAAGGACGGAGGTATGTTTTTCCCATAAGGTGGGGTTGGTACTCCCATCGAAGGTGGTGTTCCAATTGGGGGTAATGCTCCAATTGGGATTTGCCCACTGAGAGGGGGTTGTGTAATACCACCTTGGTGAAATTGTCCATTGACCGGAAACTGATAATTTGGAGTAAATGACAAAATAGTGCCACTAGGATTAGGAGTGCCAGTAGAGGATGAAGAAGGTCCTCCAAAAGGAAATTGAGGGAGTGTTGGGACAAAACTGGGAAGAAAATTCCCATAAGGTGGAGGACCACTAGGAGAGCCGTATGGAGTTTGCGCAGAAGTAGGAATGGAAGCATTCAACGCACGGTATCCAGGTGGTAGCATCGGGGCGACGTTGGGCGTTCACGGTGTGTTGATAGGAGCAATACTAACCACAGTAAACCCGGTTGGAACACTCGTAGTAACTGCAAGATGGGCCATTTTGGCAGGGACGGTAAAACGATAAGTGGTAGTCACTGGTACTGTCTCTGTATCAGAGATTTTAGAAATCACAGGTGGGTTGATCTCGGAAATCACAGGTGAACTTGGACCAAAAAGGTCTCGCTGAAAAATGCCCGTAGACCAAAAAGGATCTTGGTCCCCAGGTCCAGTCGGAGATCCGGAATAGACAACAATTAAGTCTCCGGAAGAGTTTGCTCGCATAAAACGTCTCTCAGAATCATGGTGAAGTCGAAATTCCTCTCGATTATTTGTAATTCGAAAACGTTCTAGAGAGTCAGTTTGTTCCACTTGTGGTGTGGTGACAACTGTGGCTTCACTATGTCGAGGAGAGCCCTCAGGTGTACTTGTAGGCAAGGATTGAGAACCATCCAGATGCTCTGGAGATAAACCCTGCATTCTACATGAACAACGTGGAGGAGCTATTATAAACGAGTGACAATATTCACGAAGAAAATCCTATGGTCAAATTCGAGAAACAAACAACACGCACTAGTAAACAAAAATCTAGGAAGCAATCACCAAGCAAACAAGATCTTCTAATTTCGAAGCCACTAGTTGGTGATGAAATCCAACGTCGCAACAATGAGACGAGAAGGGGCTGGGCTAGGTTGGAAAAGTTACGCTGACAACCTTCTTAACGGACCTACACCCTGGTGCAAGCTCCCACACATAATCATTGGGTATACCCTCCAAGGAGCCCGAGTGAGTTTGGTCAACGTCAATTCCAGGTACCGTGAAGACTTTCCCCTCCACAGTCACCTCGGGTAAGAACCTAGAAAGATAGGCCACTAAGGTCACCACCAACAACAATAAATCCTGGGGGGACAATTGACAGTCCGATCCACATGCAAGGGCAGGGTATCTAGCCCGAAATCAACTCAAAATGCTTCCACTCATCATTGTGGGTATACCTCCGAGTGATCCCTGTAATACGTGCAATCTCTACACTGATATCAACAAAGAAGGGTGAGTAACTCTGCCAATATCAATGCGACCTCGTGTTTAACCCTTGTGTGAGAAGGGCTTCCCAGGATAGGATGTTGCAAATGGAATTTAACACTCCCTAACACAAGATGCTATTGTGTGTTTTGAGCTTTTGGAGAGTGTATCTCTCTTCCTACTCCAAAGCGCTAGCCTAGCTAAATGTTGTATGACTATGACCAACAATGCATGGATGAGAATGAAATATATCACTTTTCATTCAATGAATCCTATGTATGGGAGGGAAAGAGAAAGTTTCCCAGATCAACCTTGAACCACAATACAAAATTTCTTTTAAAATGCAAATGCAACAAATCACGCATCAAATAACAATTCTCTATTGCTTCTTTTTCAAAAATTTCAATAATTTGATTTTCAATGTTTTCGAAGACGAAAAACAATTTTTTGAAAGAAAAACTTTGTTCACTTTTCAAAAAGGACCCTCACTATGCCAATGAGAGTACAGAAAATCAGAAAGCAATAAACAAGCAATGATAAAAACCCAATCCACTCTTTCAATGAAAACAAAAATAAAAA
>ML792439.1:351932-365139 GCA_009831015.1 Picea engelmannii | reverse complement strand
TGTCCAAAAACATTATTGATTGCTGTGACGGTTCCATAAAGAGCAAAGGCTATGCCAGAGCAAAGAATAAGGATGTCCACAGCTCTGGCAGGGAAACTTAAACACCCACTCAGAATTTTCATGTGAAATAACGTGGGGAAAACAAATGCAAGCATTGCACTAACTGTACTTCCCACCAAGGAAATAAAAACAGCAAAACCTGGTACAGAGGAAGCCACAATAGCAAGTAAAATAACACTGCTCCCACGAAGAGAATAAATTACCAGTTTTTCCATTATCTGGGACGATACGCAGACCTTCTGAAACCAGCTTGTGGCCATGAGCTTGTCATTAAACATTTCATGTACGGGGTGCATCATCACAGGATATGTCAAGGCAAGGGCAATGCACAGCCCTACCTTCACACCAACTGTACACCAATCACTTGGCAGATTCAACGTTATTATTTCTAGGGTCTTGCTGCCATATGCGACATATCCACTGAAGCCAAAGCCTGTATAGACGGTACCGAGGACGAGAAACGACAGACCCAACACCCTTCCAAACTCCTCAGGCTTCCTCATTGACGATTCCAGAGGAAGAGTCATGCTGAATCCCTCATAAGAAAACACTGCAACTCCCGCAGCAAAGAGCAAACCTCCCCAATCAGTGAAGGACGAGACTTCATTCCATCCTCTAAGGCTCTGAAGATCATCCTTGATTACCATGGCTATGGCCAAAACATTGCAGGCATCGGCCAAAAGGCTGAGAGGGGCAAGTGATGACAAGGAACGGATCCATGACAGTACAATTTCTATGGGAATCAGAAGATATATAATTAATGGGTATTTATCAATTGATCCTGTGAAGATGGAGGATAAGTTTTGAGCTATGAAGACCATGTATGCCACACATCCTCCGCACTGGCATATGACTACCATTGTCTCTGCAGCATATCGACCCACTTTTCCATAGGCCTCGCCTCCAATATCGCCATAACTGGAAACGTCAAAGTGCCCCATCTGCTCTAGCTTTTTTCTACAGCTAATCTGCCCAACACCCAACCAAAAAAAGAAAAAGAAAATTTAGTTGAAGGAAATTCATGGAGATGATCGATACAGAGAGGTGTGGTGTCATGTCATACCAGAAGCATCATACAGTAATATGTGACGAGGGCAGAGAGAAGTATGGCTGCTGAAGCTGGTGCCCATCCGCTGAGCTTGTAAGCGTAGGGCAGTCCTAGAACGCCCGTGCCCACGATGGATACTATTATATTTCCAAATGTTTGTGCTACAGAAGCGCTGCCTCTTCTCCCTGCACTGTCTCCCAGCAGTGCCACTTCTTCTTCATCAACTCCCATACTCAGATTATACGGCTGAGCTATCAATTTTTAGGCCAGGCTCAGATTGGAGATAATGTGATGCGAGTTGCAGCCAAGTATTAAAGAACTTTGAGAGTATCAATGGCAAGTAACAAAGAAATCTTTACAGTGAAAGTAGAGTGATGAGCAAATAACAAAGTGGGAGATCAGATTGTAGTAATAAGTCATGAGAGCGTTGCATTGGTATCGTATGATTTCAGAACTCCCAAATTTTTTATTTGATTGGTGTGGGGTCAATCCATGGAATGTGGCTCTTCGCAGATTGTAAAGGTCGGACGCGACGCGACGCAACCACGGTGATTCACTGTAAGGATAAGCATCTCGATCGGATACGATAAGAACATTTATTAATTTCTTATAAATAACTAAAAATTAAAATAGATAAATATTTTAAAAACACGTTTTCAGTTTTTGATGCGTTTTTTTTTATTGTTCGAAAATTTAAAATAGAGAAATGTGCATAGATAAATATAAATAAATAAAAATTACTAAATGAATATAATTTGCATTTAGAAATAGATTTTAAATAACAAAAAATAGTGATTTTCTGCAGATTTATGTCACAAAATTCCAGTGACATAAATCACTTTGTAGAATAATTAGACATAATGACTATGAGGGTGAAGAAAATCTTTATATTTTCTAAGAAGCATCAACTTCACATGTCTTTTACATCATTTACCTTCTTACCAAGTGAAGATGTGCATTTCAAGTTGAGGATAATGCATACTTTCAAGTTTGAGTGGGTGGTTGGTGGAACCTTATCTCTCACGCTTACATCAAATGTACATCTTCAATCTTCAATGTTTTCTAATGTAGAATGTACACCCTCATCCAATGGGAGGGTAGTTGGTGAGGTACTCAGATACACATTTGTGCACTTAAATGCACATGAAGATGAATGGTTGGAGCACAAGCATGGACATGAAATGTGTGTCCTTTACACAATTATGAGAAGGTGGGTGACCTGGGAGGGTGGGAGGGTGGATGACATGAAATGCATGTCCTTGAGACCCTTCATGAAGGTGGGTGGTGGGGCTCTAGGACAAGGGTGGGAAGATGTATATTTACATGTACAAATGTGCATTCTCAACACCCCACCACCCACCCTCTTAAGCATGAGGGTGTGCATATTACACCAAGGACATTGAGTGGTTAAGGATGCATATTTGTACACACAATATGTATCCTCTTTTTTCAGGGGGTTGGATGAGAATGTACACGTAAATGCCTTCACTCCACCACCGACCCTCCCAGGGATGAAGGTATGTGATTGTGCAAATAGATTTATAGGAAATAGAAAATACAAACTTTACTACATACATCAAAGAAAAAAAGAGAGGATGCAAGCTTTTAATAGATGTCAATTGATTAAGATGAGGAAGTGGAATGTGAGAAAGATAGATTATTTGTCCCTAGCCACATCAACCATTGAAAAACATTAACACGATGTTTGATGATGTTGTCACTAGAAAGTCTAATGCCGAGGGGGCTTTGCTAGGTGACTTGAGAGGAATGGACATCAAGAGCAGAGACTCTCTTAAAATCGAAAGCTAAATGGAAACTGCCCATGGTAAGGGCGCTAGCCTAAGTTGGATCATAAATCACTTCCCCATAAGATCCCTAGCCTAAGTTGGATCATCAATCACTTCCATGATGGGGGCACGGGTTCATTTTCAACATTGACCTCATGAGATAACCCAACCAACTCCAAAGTGAGTCATTACAAAGGTTTAGTGATTTGGTACTTGTGTTAATGCTCTATGTGTTAATAATCACCACCAAACCACACACTACAATATAGGTTTTCATAAAATCAATTATACTTAATAACTAAATTTATCATCATACAAATCTCATTAAAAAAAATCAATTTAAAAACATTATTAAAATGCATTAAATAGATATCAAATTTCTCATACAATCTGATCACACTAATATTATATATATATATAACCAAACTAATATTCTATTTGGAGTCGATCATTTTTCCACTCACATCAAAAACAGTTTTGAAAGAGACTTCCATGGGAGAGTGGAGTGGTTCAAAATTGCTTTATTCAAGTAAAGAACAAACAAATGACATGGAATGTGATGGAGTTTTAGGAACAATCATGTCATTCTATATGGTTATCCCTTATCCTTTCATACTTTTTAGATATGGTTAGCTCTTTTATCATTTATGATTCCATTACTTTTTGTGAACTTTAATTGCACCGTCCAAACATTAGTTAATCTTAAAATTCCCTACCAGGTGAGGATGGTGAAGGATAATGCAAGGATTGATCCATTGTCTCGTGACTCTTATAGGTTTATGCTTTAGATGCAATGATACACACTTCAAAGTCGTCTTTCCAATGGTGGATTTAGGTGATAATTATCATGTGTTGCTCATTCATGGATTTTCACTATGTTGCCAACTTCGATTTGTGCCAGATTGTAAAATGTATTAGGGTTTAAAATGGTATGATGGATTTTAAATTTAGGTCCTTGCTCAACATGGTTTGAAGGTTTTGTGTCTTTATTTTTATCTAGATTAGAGTTTGTGATTCTCCTTGATGGCTCTCCTTGATATGGTTTTTTATAGTCATGTTTTCAATATTTTTTGTTTGATCCATATCTACTAGTGTTAGTGTTAGGATGAGCTCTAACCTACCTTGAATGCATTGGTTTTGACACTGAGTATTAAGAGATAATATATTATACATGTTGGTGTTGTTCTTCTTGATTTATTAAATGCAGTGTTATTTTTAGGTTTGCATATGTTTGTTTTTTCTTCCTTTCAATTTTGTATGCGAATTGGGCATTGTGTCGTTCGATTGATTGCAAAGTAATCAAAATATAGAAAACATATATTAAGTAATCTATGTATTTTAATTCCATTATTAGCATACCCCCAAAACCAAGGAACGAAACAATAAAGGGAATTGAGGGTGAACATATTGCAAAAAGGGAGGAGCTACATTTTTTTGGAAGCAAGATTACATTAGGTTAATACATTGTCTATTGGACGAATGTGTTGCAAAGGGTCAATTTTTGAGTTTCTTCTTTGTTTTCATATAGTGTAGTGCTAATCAAAGCAACATCTGATGAGGCTAATCACAAAATAACTAAAACCAGTCCAAGAAGGAGTCATCTAATCATATAGCAAATTATCCTCAAGTTGTCGGAATATGATGATACAAGAAGTCATAGTTCCAAATTATTCACAATTTTGGTCAATTTTTGGATGATCCGGGTCAATTGAAAATTGGAAAAAACCAATGAGGAATTGTCCCACCATGCATAGAACTTGGGTCATGATAAAACTCTAACCATGCCTAAAATTTATATCGAATTCATTTCAAATTATTGTAGGAAAGATGGCCCTTCTGATACAAGATTAGATTAATTCCTCCTAGAACTTCACTTCATAGTGATATGGGACAATAATGAAAGAGCCAAGTAAGTCAAACTCTAATACGTGGTAATTCAAGATTCCATACTCAGTAGGTCTGAAATTCAATGGGGTAAAACCATAAGACAATCAGAGAGGGAATGTGAGAGCCACCATTAGAAAAGGTGAGGCAGAGATAGTTCTAAAATTAGGCCATCTAAAATGAGATAAATGAAACCAAACCAGACAGTGACAGAACGAAAAAATGATAGTCTCGACCTCTACTTCTTTAAATCCTCATAACTTAACTTCTCATTGGTATATTCCATTTCTCATTGTCAATCCTTCATATGCTTCTATGTGTACAACATATTGCACAAACAACCTATTAAACTACTAATTACATAATGTTTGGATGTGATCTATAAATAATATGCAACAACCCTATACATTATAGACAAGGAATCTTGCTAAATTCACAGAGTTGTTCCCTAAAAAAGTGGTGGTCTGTTATTGGCTACAAATACAATACGATACATATGAAAATAAATACAGTTAGATATATGAGGGTGGGGTGGGGAGAAGATATTAGGAAAAACTTAATTTCCTATGATGGTTGGGGTGGCAGGAGAGATTAGGGAAAGCTTAATTTACTTGATATCTCCCGTCACCCCCACGATTAAGGCTACAAAATAGTTTGACGTACCTTAACACCCAATATTGGTTGTCTTCACTCTTAATTTTCTCAACTTGTCGAATAGATTAACAATGCTTCATGTCTTTGTTTTCCATTTAGCTTTTAAATAGACTTTGACCTCAAATTCTGACTTCAAAATCACGCTATATCTATACCAATTAAAAATCATGAATAGAAATAGGAAAAAAATATACCCAAATATATTGTAAAAGAAAAATAAGTTTTTAATTAATGAATATCATTATTACTTCTCACGGAATACAAAGTGAATATGTTAAATAAATCCATCTTAATCAAAGAGAATTTTATACCCTCTGGATACTTGATACATAACTTAATTCTACTTGCTTGAAAATCTCCAAATGATATAATGATATGCCCAAGGAATAACAATCTTGCTTTAGCCAAATACAAAAATTAATTTGTTTAAAAATATTATGAATAAAAATTATTTACATCAACAATTATGTTTATTAAAAAAACATTGATTTTTCATCACCGAAGAGCCAAAAATCACTAAAGCTACTCTATAAAAGTAACATCAGTGAGCCTGTTAAATGAAATTAACAACAATATAATCAAGGTACTGAGCTCACAAATATGCATAAATGGTATCTAATCATCAAATTTGTTATGGGACATAACTCTTAACTTCTAATAGTAATATTATATGTATGTACTCAAAACGCAATACACAATCGCTCGCTCGTATATTGAGAGCTCTATTAGTTGCATTGTAAAGCAAGTACAATATATTTGGTACCTATTTAAATGTCTATGATAATGCCCTTGTCATGAAGACTAGTGAAGAGCTCAGAGGATTAAATTACAAGACAAAAGTATCAATATAATATCAATAAACTTGAGCGTCAACTTTGTAAAACAAAATGAGCTCAACAAACTTCTTGATATCGGCTACTATACACAATGAGCTAAGTCAACTAACATGACGACACGAGACAAAGAAAAAAAAAATATGAGTGTCTGGCAAGTGACACAACGACCCAAGAAACATGACACAAAGGACACTTATATATATATATATATATATATATATATAATTGAAAATTACACATACAAAAATGAATTATAGACATAAGATTCATATTTTTTTAGAAACTAGAAGATTTACATGATACAAAACATGTAACATAATACATTGTAACATTAATGATGATCAAATGACAAACACTGAACACACAATACATTAAAACTATAAGGTCCAGCATTCTCAATCTCATTAAGTCATCAAAATCAAAATGCATTACAATGTAAATAGATATTGAGTTAGAGTCATTGGAGTCTAATACTATAGGTGGGAATGCTAATGTCAAATACAAAATAGCCATATGGCAGATACTAGAACCGTAGATGGAAGAATCTCATAGGCATAGCTCATGCATCATGATTGTCAGTACTCCTCCATGTCATAATCATCAAGACCAACATCACCACTACTGCTCTCTCCTCCATCCTCCTCCTCCTCTATATCCAATGCAATTTATGCATCTGTTGATGTGGAGGATGGCCCCTCAATAGGATCACCATCATCAAAAGTAACCGACTCTAACACTGGTTCAATAAGATCCAAGTTGGCTAATGCCAACTCAATGCTATTTTCCAAACCCATATCATCAGGAAACACATCCCAAATCTTTGTCTTTCCATTCAACCACTCTTCTCTCTGCCTGTAAATAAGACAGAGGTTGGTGTGCACATACACCCCTAAGTCACCTAACATGATGGCAAAGGGAAGAGTTCAACATAATAGTTTTTACTTGAGTGAAGGGTACATTTTTACTAGGGTCATGACAGAAGAGTTCAAAAATCAATGCCACCAACATCGAGGAACATAAATGATCCAAGTGGATATTGGTTGCCACCCACCTATTCCAACTAGCTCCTCTTGACAGTTTTTTAGTTCATCATGTTCTTCTGTACTTCTTTGTAATTGTGGGTTCTACACTTTTGGGGTTGTCTAAAGGCCTACACATCTTCTAGGTGGAGACTAGTGGTGGCCCACCTAATCCAAGTGGCTTATTTTGGAATTTTCATCTTTTTTCTACTTCCAGGGTCGTTTTGGGGCATTAAACAATGTTTTTTTGGCTTGCCACAATCAAACTGTGGACGGAGTCAAAGTTTGATGACATAATGTGTATTTCTCAAGAAGACCTTTCCAACGGGCTATCACGCACCTAAAACAGAGGTCATATGCAAAAGTTACGACCCCGAGAAGTTGAGGTACCAACTTACCCATCGAGGCCCACATAAATTTTGGCATTTCATCTCTTAGAGTTAGGTTTTTGGATGACTATGGTTTTGGCATTCATGAGTAAAGTTAAAAGGGCCTTTGGAGCCTCATTGTAATCATTATGCTCAGACGGATGCATGTAGCAGCCACATCTCTTCTCAAAGATAGCTACCACCATTCGAGCAAGTTGTTTTCAGTTATGTAGTTTTACAGTTTCAAACTATTTCATTTATTCAATAGAAGTTAGTGTTCATTGGATATCTCTTGTTGTTCTCCATATCTCTATGTTATTGTATTCAATCTATTATTCATTTCGTTTCACTCATAAATCTGAATCAGTGGTATCAGAGCAGTCTACTCTTCATTTATTTTTCTTCGTGCATGTCCCCAACAAGATCTAGGTACAAGAAGTTGGGACTTGAACTAGTCGATCCTTTGCAAGATCGGTCGTGCCAAGCTCGAAAACAACCCATGTGGGACGAAAAGAAAGATGATGGAGCAGGATATCCTTTTAAAATGTTGCTCGAGGAATCCCTTGCACGATAAAGGAACGAAATGATGGACAACTTTGCACAGATCCTTCGACAGTTTCCCACATGAGAAGCATCTTCATCACATAGCCATGCAACCCCCTTCAAGGTACATGTAAATTTTGATATTCCATTATTTGAAGGACTGATAGATGCGGATGTTGAAGATAAATGGTTGAATCTGCTCAAAGGGTATTTTTCGGTCCACAATTTTTTCGATAGGGAAAATATTACTTTTGCACTCCTCAAGGTCGTCCCCCATGTTAAGGACTCGTGGGATACTTACTCTGAGAAAAGGGCCATAGAGGAATCTATAATATTTGTGGTCGCCCCTATTGAGGAAAAGGTATGGAATACCTTACTCAATCATTTTCAGATCTTGCTTGGCTAGAACAAGATAGTTGGGAATGTCACCTAAGGTTTATAGCCTCAAAACTTTCACTCAATCCACAAGTATCAATTACAAAGGATCAAGGATGAATTTATGATTTATATTTGTAACAATGTAAAAATAAAAATTCAAACAAAGCTAGGTGAATGTATACAGATTAAACATTAAAGTCAACATGGAGACAAAAGAGAAAAGGAAGAACCAAGTCATGAAACACATGTATGAGACATAACAATAATCTAATTTTATTTCATTCTGAGATACAAAACTTTATTTTTCTTTTAAAAACCCCTACGAGGGTATGGACCAAAGTCATATTTAGAAGTCTTCGATAGGCACCATACAAAAAGACCCTGACAGTGAAATAAAACTGAAACTAATGATCTGGATCAACTTGCCACAAAATGTTGTCACTTGACTCTGCAAGATATTCTTTATCAGCCATGAAAAATTAATTCATAAACCAGCAAGAATACAAATACTATCAAAGATAAATCAAACACCTTTAAAACAAGTTGTTTAAATGTATGATTCAGTTTTGAATCATGCTTCCTTCAATAAGACATTGCTGTCATCAAGAGGATTAGGCTTTCAAGTAAACTCAGAAATGACTGAAAACTGAAGTTATCTCACTAACTAGAGAGCAAACCCTAGTGTTGTATTTCCCCTTCTATTCTCCCCTTGTCTCTTCCTCTCATTAAACCTTTATTCTTTCTCAATAAGTTGAGGTGGTTCAACTACTTTCTTTAGTTAAGTCAAATTCACTTAGATAATTAGTTTGGGAAGAAATAATTAATAATAATATATAAATAATGGTCTAATTAATAATATATAAATAAGGGTCTAATTAATAATAACTAAATAGGTGGAACCCCTTGTGACTCCCATCATTCTCTTTGTCAATCATCAAATATAAAATACAAAATTAATCATTTGGATCATATAACACCCTTGTAGCTCACATGGATATCATTTAAGTCGAATATTTAAATATCAACAAAATTTAAAACCAAATCCCCAAAAAATAATATATCCATCTTATCCACAAAAATATCCAAAATAAAGCTTGTTGTCCAAAATATGTTGAAAATCATTAAACATTGTCTTCATCACTGAATATCATAAAAAAACAATTAAAATCCATATTTGTCATTGTGTGAGGCATATTTCCTCTTCTCGTCATTGTCTCCTCTTGACATTTCTGGGCTAGCCCTTGGTTGGTTAGACCCTTGGGGTTGTATTTCGTTGATCACATGGGAGCAGTGATATTTTAGGTGGAGACGTGAAGACACAGATTTAGAAGACTCTATGGATGGACTAGAGGGGGAAACCGTTGCTTTTCTGTTATCTAGCACAGGTTCCAGGATGTCATTTTTTAGTCTCTTGCTGGCATGTGAAGATTTCACTGGTGATACAACATGGGAAATTTGTGCATTATGATTAATTGGAGGTGGTGGTGGAGGTAATGACAATGAGACAATAGGCCAACCATGGTGGTCAGAAGCAGTCCAATTGACAATTTCTTGCCAACCGTTGTTTGCGGGAGGTTCGGATCACATCGACACATGTGGGGGAACAGGAATGCTAAGAAAATTCTAAGGTTGTTGAAAAGGAGGCCTTTTAGGTCAAGGATGCAATATCCCATGGCCAACCAAATTAAAGAACCCAGCTTGAAACAGCTAGTTAAACTCTTGCGGATCAACATCAAAGTGAATAGAAAATTGAAGCCTCCTATGGCCTCAATGCCAGTTACCTCTGCCTCTATTATTTCATCCATTACTGCCCCTGCTAAAAAAAATCTTCCTGTAGCAATATTTAATCATTCATGAAAAGTTATTAATAACCCATACATAAAACCCCACTTAAATAAATCAAGAGTTGGCTCTATTATTTACCACAAAACCCATGCAATTCATCCATAAAAATTTCATCAATTTATTTCCATATGAACAAGGGATTGATAGGGTCAATGGGAGTATGGGGGATTTGTATTGTGCATAAAATGATATCATGGAGGGGGAAATATTCATGAATATTGTTCAAGCAATCAATAAAACAATCAAACTGTGTATACAACTAGCTCCCAGAATACCAATCATCAATTAACTTCCACCTCGTTTATTTTATTTCCTTATAGATGTTTCCTTAAAAATGATTAACAACAAAACATGGAGTGAAAAAAGTGTAATTGGAATAATGGGGGGAGTGTATTTTGTTGGAATATTGGTTGTTGTCATTGATGTCAACCCTAGTCATGGGTTTTGGACTGCAAGATTGATGAAGGTATTTGAACATGAAGGAAAATGCACATGCATATACAACACCCATGGATGGATAGTATACATCATGTTGTTTTCTTTGGTATGTGGCACATCACGTGGATCCTCATGGTTGAGGAGAAATGAATTTTTGAAGATGACAAAGTGAATTGAAGAAGGAAGTACATGTAGGCCCTAAAGATAATTAAAGAAAAGAATTACAAAATAAGAAAGTGTCAGGTTGGCCCTAATGTTAAAAGGAAGTGACATAAATGGTATAAATAAACATCATTATACATTCTTTTGATACAAGTCGAATTTTAGAGAAAATAAGAAGAAAAGAAGGCCAGATTTCAAGGGAGGATGAAGTCTTTTGGTGATGTGTTCTAAGGTATGTTATTTTCAGGTCATCTTAGCATTTTTGCTATAACCTTTTTTCTAGAACGATTCAGATGGTGAAATCGCTATGGTATTGATAATACATATTAAGGTACCTCTGGTAAAAAATTCATCTCTTGATTCTCTATAATTATGGAGATACACTCTGTGGAAGATAGGGTTTGTGACCAGTCCTGAAGCCAGTCAATAAATAGGTGTTCCAGGTAAAACAGTCATAACTTCTTCATCAGGAATCCAAATGAAGTGAGATGAATTTCATTGGAAAGAGTACAGACTTTGGTTTCTTGTGTGAGAGTTTTAGAATCAGATATTAATTATTGAGCACGAGGAATTATGTGCAAGTTCACTCTCCTGAATAGACCATAATTGAATAAAGTCTACCATTCTTTCTATAACCTCTTTTTGGGGAGGATTCAAGGAGTGAAAATTGGAGGAGTTTCAAAGAATACATTGAGAAATATTATCTACAGGATTAGAGTACTCCAATAATTGAAGAATTGTGGAAATTGAAGAAGTCTCAGGAAGCATTATCAGGTTCTATGTGATGATTGGTTGATGGTGATGATTTAATTTAAATTTTATTATCTCTCATATATTCTTGGGTGGAAAGAAGGGGCAAGGATGGAGAGTTCAAATCTCTCTTGATATTGGAGGATTGTATCTTCATCTTGGAGGTTTATCCCTCCCTTTACATTTGGAAGTTGTAGCTGCCTTTGGAAGTCATTACTTCCCTTGAACAATAACTATTGATTATTTCTCATATATTGTGCATGGTGTATTGTGATGTATTGGTGTAACTCTTATACTATTGTTCATTGCTCATTGGATATAGTTGAATGGTTTAAGTATAAGTTGAAAAAGGTTTTAAATTGTACTTGATACTGATTCACCCCCCTCTCAGTATCAACAATTGGTATCAGAGCAGGTTGCCTTCAAAATAGTTTAACCACTGGAAGGAAAATCCTGAGCACAGATGGATGACCATGAGCACATTTCAAATGGGATTCAAAAATTTGATGGAATAAATTATGCATACTGGAGTGATAGAGTGAAAACTTACCTAACATCTTTGGGAGTAGACATTTGGTACTTAGTTGTAAATGGCTATGTAATCCCAAATAATGCTCCAACCGATCCAAATAAGAAGAAGCTTCTGAGTTGTAATTCAAAAGTCAGACATGTTATTCTAGTAGCATTGGCACCAACCATTGCTAGCAAAGTGATGGGATGCAACACTGCTAAAGAGGTATGGGACAAATTCAAGAATATCTACGAAGGTGATCCAAAAGTTAAGCAGGTCAAGCTTCAACGACATAGAGCAGAATTTGAAAATTTGAAGATGAATGAAAAGGAAGATATTGCAACCTATATTATTAGAGTTGATGAAGTTGTTAATGCTATCAAAGGATTGGGTGAAGAGCTCTATGAATCGTTGGTTGTACAAAAAGTGTTGAGATCACTTCTCTTGAAGTATGATACTAAGGTCTCCGCCATTGAAGAAACTAGGGACTTGACCAAAATGGAAATGGATGAATTACATGGGACTCTTATGGCATATGAAATGAGAATAGGTACAGAAAGTGACCAAACAAACAATGAAGCATCCTTTAAATCCATAAAGAAGACAAAAGACAAGGATAACGACCTTGATGAAGAAATAGAAAATTTCGTAAGAAGGTTCCAGAAAGGAAGTGGAAGATGCAAAGGTAAGTCTCCTCTCAAATGTTTTAATTATGGTAGAATAGGACATATTGTTGAAAATTGTTACTATAAAAAGAGAAGTTTCAACAATAAAAAGAGCCTCTACTCCAAGGATGATGACATCTCCTCAGATGAGAGTGATGAAGAAGATAATGATGGAGGAGAAGTCCTCTTCATAACCCAAGAAACCCAAGATGATGATCATAAGAATTCTAAAGAAGAAGAAATCATTTGTGAAGAAGAT
>ML792439.1:338571-351832 GCA_009831015.1 Picea engelmannii | reverse complement strand
AAGAATTGCAGAAATTGAAGAATTCTCAGGAAGCATTATCAGGTTCTATGTGATGATTGGTTGATGGTGATGATTTAATGTAAAGTTTTATTATCTCTCATATATTCTTGGGTGGAAGGAAGGGGCAAGGATGGAGAGTTCAAATCTCTATTTATATTGGAGGATTGTATCTTCCTCTTGGAGGTTTATCCCTCCCTTTACATTTGGAAGTTGTAGCTACCTTTGGAAGTCATTACTTCCCTTTAACAATAACTATTGATTATTTCTCATATATTGTGCATGGTGTATTGTGGTGTATTGGTGTAACTCTTATACTATTGTTCATTGCTCATTGGATATAGTTGAATGGTTTAAGTATAAGTTGAAAAAGGTTTTAAATTGTACTTGATACTAATTCACCCCCCTCTCAGTATGAACATATTTTGCGTAAAATGATATAATGGAAGGGACTCCCATGGATATTGTTCTGTCATATATCAAACAATGCCATTCTCAACATTAAAATTTAAACCTCTTTATTGTTTCAAAATTGAAATTCAATATTTTGTTTCCAAAAATACAGAACTGGTGTTTCACATCAAGGTTGTTCATTTGCCTTTAGAAATTGCAATGCACGGGGATCATTTTATAATTTTTTGCCCAAGAAACATTCAACAATAATAACATAGCTTGCGCACAACAGAGTCGAAGAGACACAACATCACAATAATCACACTAATCACAACCAATAGTCGAGAAAAGGACAGACTGTGGTCCATGATATTAACACCAGTACATTTGAAATCACTACAGGGTTCCATGAAGTGGCCACAAAAGGGATCCATGTGTATAACACTATTTCAACTAAAACTTCAAATAACCATGCTTCCAAATTTTCCTTTCATTCTAGTTTGCAATACTCATCCAATGCGTATATAATTCATCCACAAAGGTATTTTTTTGCATATGGAAACAACACATAGCAAGTCGTATCCTTCAAACGTGGCTTTGCAACGCTGTCATCACCCAAGTATTTCCACAGGACAGACCCTATCTCCTTTTAACAATTTAAAAAAAAAACTTGGCATTCTTTCTATCATTGCACAGTAACAAATGGACAAAACCCATGACTAAAAAGAGCACGACAATGTCTCTATTAAATTATGTGTTTGCCACCTTCACGACGTTTTTCAAATACAAGGTTCAATATAAAATTATCAACAGGGACATGGTATAAGGGGATGATCTAACCAATGGTTCGAGGGTTTGGCCAAAGGGGTACCTTCAACAATCTAGAACCACCATGAATTCCCACAGTCACATTTACAGAGCTTATACAAAGGCGCGGGAACGATAGCCATCAAAGCCACACAATTAAATGACAGGCAGAGTATTCAAAAAAAACCCACAGGCCACGAGCAGTGATAACGTTTTTAATCATACAGAGAGAAATCACTAAAAGAAACCAAAGGCAAGACAGGCATGAAAGCTTCCCAAACAATATCCATTTCTTTATATGTAAAGCATGAAGTAATTATAGACAGTAAGATACAACCACACACCATTTTAACTGTGATTAATTCACATATAAATGCCACAAAGGCCAATTTTCAACAACCATCCATATATAGTTGGAAATCCATAAATTGTAAACTTAGAAATGCACAGACAGTGAGAAAACTCAAGAGCCAACTTTTGACTTAATTAAAGAGCAAAGTGAAAAATTCATGGATGGAGCAGTTAGAAACCTCGTACTTGTGTGTAAAATTTTCCAAGGAGAATCGACCAAGTATGTATACCTCTTCCACAGTTGAACAAAACGAAGTAACAACAACCAACAAAAGACCAAATGTGAAATGGATAGGGTGGCGGGCTCAAGGTAGGTTAGAGCGACGTACATTTATTGCACATCGTATCTACACTTACACATTCATCCATAGCCAGTACGAGCAACCTAACCACACAACGCACAACCCACTAAAAATTTACTCCAAGCTCTATACACCACCATATCCCAAGTCTCAAACTTTAACAAATGCGCCAACCTTTGTTTAAAACTCCAATGTGACATATATCAAAAACTTGCTAGGGATACCATATCTCAACCCTTAGATTTCCAATTCAAACAATGCGTGCAATCCTTGTAGCATGAAATCACCATATCACACATATAACTTGAACATGGATTTTAGATCCTTCATCAAACTAAATGCAACATAATAATACTTGTGAGAGCTATATAAAGACAACATCATTCCCCTTTTAATCATATTGCCCATAACATCATTTGGTCACTTATTTCGACAACAACTTAAAAGAAAATAATGTATAGCTCATATCGCAACCAAGTCATAAGCACATAAAACATAAGTGTCTCTTCTCTATCATAGTCACACAAGTTACACAAGGGGTCCCACCTACTATTATATTATTAAATATAATTAAATAATAAGGCGTTGCAACCATTTGCAAGAAGGTATCCTATGTTGCACTTTTGGGTGTCAACGTCCCCCACATGCGATTCCTTCAGGGATGCCATTAAAGAATAGTACTACCCTGTCAGAAGCTATGAGGACTAGTACACAAGATGGAACACCCTGTGTCAGGAAAGGGACCAGACAATACTATATTTCACCAATATTTTCCTTACCTTGCGCACCAAATTGGGTATCAAAGACTCTTAGCGACATTTGGTGCTCAAATACTGTAGCTATTTGCATAGATACATTCAAACATAAATGGAGTTTCTGGATATCTCATCATTGGGTACAACTTATAGATATGTTGTCAAGATCGAGTAGAAATTTAAGAAGAAGAGGCGAGAGTTTGGATCTGCAAACTCCTCACAACCGAAGCAGGGCAAAGGCGGCCCCAACCCACAGAACAAGGGATAGAGAAAACATGGCCACTCTCAGGACAACCAGTCCAAGCCGCAACACAATAAGGGTAATGAGAAGTCAAAGAAGGACACATGAAAATGATGTGAATAACATAAAATCCCTTGGCACAACACCGAAGAATGTCGCTCCAAGCAGTCACTCGTGGTCGAGCTGAAAGATTTTGACTCAGAGGTCGATTCTGACTCTGAATGAAATACATAATGAGGGAAGTAGATTATCTATGTTTAACCCAGTGCCATTTTCTCTACCACCAAATTCCATCCAAGTGAACCAGAAGAACCAGAGGAAGGGGAACTCCTCTTTCACTCACATGTGTGGGTAAAGGGGGCTCTGCTTCATTTCATTGTCGATAGCGTAAGTTAGAAGAACCTGATCTCAGCAGAGGTCATCAAGCGGCTGGACCTGCCGACAACACCGCACCTGCATCCCTACACCATCAACTAGCTTCACCAAGGAAGATATCTCTATGTCAGCCAATAGTTTCGTCTTCCCTACGACATCAAGCCTTTCAAAGACATGGTATTGTGTGATATTTCTCGCCTTGAAGTTTGTGATGTTCTTTTAGGACAACCATATTTGTGGAAGAGACATTTTGTGTATGAGTCTAGACCCCATAGTGTTATTATTACTTTTGGTAGACAATTGTACAGGATACCAGAGCTAGCGGCGTCTACCGCTATTTCTTTAATATTTGCTAAGCAATGTAGTAAGGTCATTTCACAGACCGAGAAGTTTGTGTTCTTTGTGATCTGTGCCCACATTAAGCAGAAGTTCTCTTCCACATTAATTTCCTCTACACAGAGTCTCTCTTTGTAGCATAAGCAAGTGGACGAGATCATGGAAGAGTACAGAGACATCTTCTCCTCACCCACCGGGGTACCGACACACTGCCAAGTCAAGCATCCAATTGATCTAACCCTCAGTGCACCTCTGCCTAATGGACCAGTCTATCATCGCTTGCTGATGGAAAATGATGAAATCAACCGTCAAATCCAAGAGCTCCCCTTGCGGAAGCTCAATTGTATTGGTGCAGAAGAAAGACGAGACCTGACGGGTCTGCATTGATTACAAAGCATTAAAAAAAATCGCAGTCCGGAACCGGTACCCAATTCCCAGAATTGATGAACTTCTTGACCAACTCAAGGGGAAAAATTTATTTAGCAAGATTTACCTAAAGTTTGGCTACCACTAGGTTCCCATTGAACCAAATGATGTATGGAAGATAACTTTCAAATCTAAAGAAGGTCTCTTCGAATGGTTGGTCATGCCCTTTGGCTTAACAAATGCAACAACCACTTTCATGAGGTTGATGGATGATGTATTGAGACCCTTCACTAACTCTTTTGTGGCGGTATATTTGGATGACATCCTCATCTTCAACAGAACTTGGGAGGAGCACATGCAACATATTCAACAGGTTTTGAGCACTCTTTGACAACACAAGCTATATGCCAACTTGGAAAAATGTTCCTTTGGCATGAAAAAGGTCCAATACTTGTGCTACATTGTTGATGAGCATGGGGTACATGTTGATCTAGCTAAGATCCAAGTCATTCATGACTGGCCAAGCCCGACCACACTAACCAAGCTTCGGAGCTTCTTGGGACTGGCCAACTTCTATCGACGGTTCATGTTGGGATTCTCCCATATTGCATGGGCCCTCATCCAAGTGACCAAGGGTGGTGGTAGGGAAAATTTCACGTGTGGGAAGGAACAACAATGATCATTTAATGATCTAAAGCATTACTTGTGCTCATCTCCCGTACTCTCCTTACCTGATCTGCAACAATCGTTTGAGATTGACACCAATGCATCCGACTATGTTGTAGGCACAGTTCTCACTCAACACAATCATCCAGTAGCATACCATAGTGAGACACTCTCAGATATTGTCCAGAAATACCCCACATATGACATGGATATGTATTCCATTGTACAATCATGTCCCCAATTGAAACATTACATTTCGGGAAAGGATACAATCATCCACACTGATCACAAGCCTCTGCAATTCATACAAACATAGGGGAAGTTGCAGAACGACCACCATCATAATTGGTCCACCTACCTGCAACAGTTCTGTATCAACATCAAGTATAAGACATGGAGCACAAATCGTGTCATTGACTGCCTCAGTCAACCTCCCGTGGCTGCACTCACCATCGTGATCCATTCCTGTGGGCATGAGGCATCTGAGTGGCCCCAACTTTAACAACAAGATCTGAAATTTTTCACCATCTATCAGCTCTTGGGTATAGGCACAAATGTCATTGATTTTCACATTCAAGACAAGTTGTTATGCCATATAGGCCATCTATGTGTTCCTGCAAGAAAGAGTGCAAATTTGATTTGGGAGGCTCACTACAGTCGGATGGTAGAACATTTTGACGTGGAGAAAATTGTGGTCGTTGTACAGAAACATTTTTATTGGCCAAAAATTCGACAAGACATCAGCAAGTATATCAGATCTTGCACTTCTTGTGCCATTTCCAAGCCATCCATCAAGAAGCAAGGCTTATACACCCCTCTTCCTATTCCCAAGAGGCCTTGGGAATCCATCTCGATGGATTACATGTCTAGCTTTCCTTCCACCAAGCAAGGCAATGATTGTGTATTTGTGGTAGTTGATCGGTTTTCGAAGATGGCCATCCTCACAGCCTGCAAGAAGAGCATCACAATGACATCTATTGTCAAGCTCTTCCTCGAACGAGTGTGGGTCCATTTTGGGATATCACAAACCATCATCTATGATCATGACAACATGTTCCTCAACACATTTTGGTCGAGTCTCTAGTCACTTTTGGACACCAAGCTCACTAAATCCACTACTTTCAACCTCTAATATGTTGCACTGCGAAAGCCCCTCTATGCTTAAATAATAAGAGTGAAGGGAGATCTAACTTGATAGTTCATAAGGCACAATGCTTGCTAAGTTTTTGCAAATGGGGTAGCAAGCTAAGTTGGCTTGATTGTGGGGAAAACTCCACAGTTAAGCGGGCTTGAGCCAAAGGCGTCTTGGGATGGGTGACTACCTGGGAAGTCCTGGTTACTAGGTTCAAGCCCCAGAAGTGATGATTGATTCTATGTGATTCATTTCATTGGTTTCAATCCCATTTCTTCACCCTTGTGAGCATCACCCGATGCAATGAGTGCTAAGTGGACTATTCAAATCATGAGAATTATTGGTCAGTTGCGATTAATACTCATGGATATGGGTCATAGATTAATGACTTACACTATGCAGTTAATCCCAAAAATGATATCTAATATGTTGCACTACGAAAGCCCCTCTATGCTTAAATAATAAGAGTGAAGGGAGCTCTAACTTGATAGTTCATAAGGCACAATACTTGCTAAGGTTTTGCAAATGGGGTAGCAAGCTAAGTGGGCTTGATTGTGGGGAAAACTCCATAGTTAAGCGCGCTTGAGCCAGAGGCATCTTGGGATGGGTGACCACCTAGGAAGTCCTGGTTACTGGGTGCAAGCCTCGGAAGTGATGATTTATGCTATGTGATTCATTTCGCTAGTTTCAATCCCATTTCTTCACCCCTGTGAGCATCACTCGATGCAATGAGTGTTAAGTGGACTATTCAAATCATGAGAATTATTAGTCAGTTGCGACTAATACTCATGGATATGGGTCATAGATTAATGACTTACACTACGCAGTAAATCCCAAAAATGAGACCAAAAAAAGGTCGTCAATCGGATGATTATGCACATCCTGCACATGTACAACTCTAAACATGCACGTACATGGGATGAGAGTCTTCCCTATGTTCAACATAGCTACAATAGAGCTCTCCATAACTCCACCAGCCATAGCCCATTTCAGGTGGGGCTGGGATTCCAACCTTTGGGTCCCATTGATGTTGCACTACCTCTTGCAATCACACAGGAAAAATCTTCCCATGTAAAGTCTAAGGCTGACAAAGTGACCAGATTCATTGAGTGGATTCAGTGCATCCGCCAATAGATACATGAGATTTTGTAGAAATCTAATGCTAAGTACAAGCAACACCATAATCAACAGAGGGTACCACACCAGTTTCAAGTGGGAGACAAGGTCTAGTTACATTTTCAAAAAGAGCGCCTTACAGAGACCCATCGGAAGCTTTGTCCACTTCTCTATGGGTCTTACACTATCACCAAGGTTGTGGGTAGCAATGATTTTGAGCTCAACACTCCACCCTTCCTTGGCTTGCACCCAATATTCAATGTGGACCTCCTTCGACCATATTTTATGCCATTATTGGACACCTCATAGGTCGCAGAATAGTTGAAACCAGCAGAGCTCAACCATGACTACATGGAACAAGCATCCACTGATCAGATAGTGGACACACAGGTCAAGGGCACTCACCAGCAGATGATCTAGCTTTATCGGGTTGTCAAGGTAGGGTAACTCCTACACCAAGGAAAGTGGCTCACTAGGGGCCAAATTTAGTAGAATTTTCCTCACCTGATGAGGTAACTCAACGCAATGGAGACCATTTCTTCCTAAGGGGGGAGGACTGATCTAGGTGGATATTGTTGGCCACCCACCTATTGCAATTGGCTCCTCTTAACAACGTTTTAGTTCAACACTTTCTTTTTTACTTCTTTGTAATTATGGGTTCTACACTTTTGGGGTATTTTGAATCCCTACACATCTTCCAGGTGTATATTGGTGGCCTCCCACCTAATCCAACTAGCTTGTTTTGGAAGTTTTCATGTCAACACATCTTTATGTACTTCCAGGGTCGTTTTGGGGCCCTAAACAATGTTTTTTGTCTTTCCACAGTCAAACTATAGACAGAGTCAAAGTTTGATGACATAATTTGTGGTTCTCGAGAAGACCTTTCCAACGGACTATCACGTGCCTAAAAAGGAAGTCATATGGAAAAGTTACGACCCCGGGAAGTTGAGGTACCAACTTATGTTGGTTTGTGGAGCCTGAGTATCTTCTTGATTCAGAGGTGTTTGTTTTCAATTGTGTTTATACCCCATGAAGACTTTACACCCCAGAATAATGTGCACTCCTCCATGTGGGGGAGTACGGGGGGGGCTTGCCCCTCCTGTGGGGTCCAGGGGCAAGCGGTCCCCCGAAGGAAAAATTTCCTTGTAAATGTATATTGTAATTTCATAGTAAATCTAGATTGTTCATTATAAGGTCGCAAATATGATGATAGAAGTTATGTTAGGGTTTTTTTCCCTAGAAGAAAACCCTTTTTTATGAGGGAAATGTATTGCGACTATGTATTATTGCGAATATTGTATTCTGAATGAGGAGACCGTGAGAGAAAGAAGAGGAAGTTACAATGGGTGTGTTGCAGGTTGTATCCCTTCATTTGTTGGATAATAATAAAGGAAGGACCTGAAAATTTCTCTGGTGGACATAGCCCACACTAGGTGAACCACGTATATCTCTGTCTCTATTGTATTGTGTATCTTCTATGTTTTATTTCCGCATTTGTTTTATTTTATTTCTCCGCAATCTTGTTTTTCTAACAACTTGCCCATTGGGGCGCACATAACTTTTGGCATTTCATCTCTTAGGGTTAGGTTTTTGGATGTCTAAAGTTTTGGAATTCATGAGTAATGTTAAAGGAGCCTTTGGAGCCTCATTGTAATCATTCTTCTCAGATGGATGCACGTAGCATCCATATCTATTCTCAGAGATAGCTACCACCATTCGAGAAAGTTGTTTTCAGTTCTGCATTTTTACAGTTTCATCCTATTTCATTTATTCAATAGAAGTTATTGTTCACTGGATATCTATTGTTGTTCTCTATATCTCTATGTTATTGTATTTAGTATGTTATTCATTTCGTTCCGCTCATAAATCTGGATCAATAAAGGGATTGGTTCCCTTGATTAAATGCCAGTTCCATACCCTCATACATGATAGAATCCAGTGGAAACATTGCAATACTACCAATCTTGAAATCATGAAAATCGTTAAGTTTGTTGAATTTTGAATATGACCTAAAATTCTACTTTCTCCATATGAAGTCCAATGAGGTTGGAATCTTTCTCAAACATCCTGAAACAATTAATGGTAATGTTAAAAATTTAAGTAAAAGGATGAAAATGAAAGATAAAGGAGAATGTCACTTTTACTTCAGGACACACTAAGGGCATGTGTCGGACATGTGATAAACATGTGTCCAACACATGTTCTATAGTGTCATTTCCAACACGTAGGATATGTAACACAACGAGGGGTTTGGACATATATGATAACTTAGTCAATGAGCAATGAAACATGGGATATAATTTTGGTGTTAAATTTTCTGATTTGAAACTATAACAAAAGTCTCATCAAAGCTTGAAAACCGTAACACCCCACAAAAAAATTAGACGTTATTTATAGAGTGTTTGGTTATTCATCACCATCCTATGAACCATATAAGAGGGTTAGTGAACAATTTCAATAGCGGAAATGGAAAAATATAACTTACCTAGAGTTTCATTTACACAAGATGTAAAAGATAAAATGAAAATACCTCCCCACTTTCATCATCCT
Source organism: Picea engelmannii (assembly GCA_009831015.1). Classification (NCBI taxonomy): domain Eukaryota; kingdom Viridiplantae; phylum Streptophyta; class Pinopsida; order Pinales; family Pinaceae; genus Picea; species Picea engelmannii. The sequence goes on along the minus strand of ML792439.1, from coordinate 342,445 downwards.
CGTCATATTCATCGAGCTCAAACTTTGATTTTTTAGATTCCTCGGGTGTGGTGTAAGGAAATAGGAAAGTAGACATTATTACACACAAACCAAAATTATGATGAGCACTCTATTAAATAATGTAAATAGAGTACATATAAATATATGAAGTGTTGTCTCAAGATAGACAACTACCTTGATCTTCCAATTGAGAAAATATTTCAACCTCACACCAATATAGGAAGCATCTAGTTGGAGAGAATTTCTCAAATCCAACTAGGCCTAACAACCTCCTATAAACTATGAAACAAACTCTATGTATAGATGAACTCTACCTAATCATGACCAATAATAATAATAACCACAAATATTATCACATCAAAGACAAGGCATTACATATTCCAACACTCCCCCTTAATGACTACTTGTATTTACCTTCATCAAGTCAAGTCTTCATCATCACCAAGTCCTCTAAATCGAAGCACCTCCTGATCAACAAAGTCTATGTCTAGTCCAACTTGGTACTTTCACTTTGTACCTTGATCATGCATCATCAAACTGTTAAAGTCTATATAAAGAAACAACCATCCACTGGAATGCATGGGTACCTAACCGATACAACCACCGATATATTAGGATATCCTTCAGGTACATGGTTCATTCAACCTCTTGATGAACTCCCCCTGAATATAAAACTCATGGTTACTAGGCACCTCCCAGAGTCCACAACCAACATGGTCCACTCATAGAGCATCCAACCAAACATATGGCCCACTCCTCCAAGAGTTAAAGGAATCTGTAATAGAATTTTATGCACTACAAATCATTAGGGATACATGAAAAAGGGGCATGCATGGCAATTCATCTCTTACAACAATATGTCATTTACATGTTACATAGATATAGGTACATACATTAAATATTCCATCACATGGAGATACCAGGTACTAGCTCAAACTTTTCAAGGACCAATACATCAAATTAAAACATGACATTATCGAATTGCTATAAAACAATGTGTGACTTACATTACCATATGGTCGGGTTTGTTTTATTTATTACAACTCACAAAATTTACCTTGTTTTCCGGCAATCATTTCACTTCCACTACTTCCACACAACTTCCATTGTCACCAACTTCCCTTGGACTAAACTCTTTATTGTTATCCATAACAACATATTTGTTCTTTCTGCTTACCATTCCAACTCAAACTTATGTCTGCCATCAATCTGTGGTTTCTCCAACAAGAAAAATGCAATTCGCTTCCACCTCATAACCAAAACAATGTTCATGCTCCTCCATTCATTATTAGAATTGTTATCTAAAACACATAATAGCCGGGAACCAACCATACCTTTGGGCCAAACATTGGTACCATGACTGCAAATATTGAGCAACTGGTCATCCTATGGACATACTTCCATCTCCCAAGACACCTAGGTACCTAACCATGGTGCTTGCCAATTCTCTAGGAAAATAGTATAGATACATGATGTATCCAAGTCAATATTACATCCAAAAATTCATTAAATAATTTATCATCAAGGAACAATTAGAGATAAAATGTAGCTAAACTTTCCTTCCAACTACCACACACTTCACAAAGAAGACTAAAGAATGATTTTACATCACAAAATATTTCCAAGGAGGACTTCAAATCGTTAGTGAGAGATAATATCATCTTCCTCCTCTTTAGTTGTTCACATGTTTGGAGTCTTCATCTGCATCTTTGACCTTTGGATCTTTAGTGTCACTGTCAAATTGTTGTCTTGGATTTTTCATATTCACCCGCCTGTCATTTGTCAAAGTAGAAATTTCTAGAAAAACCACTACACTTTGTATTGAGTTGGATAAGCTCAACAAAAAATGATTTTGATTCGAAAACATTCATGAATATCACCATTGACACATTTTCTTTAGAGTTTCCATTCTTTAACAAGAAATTGTTACATTAGTCATTTCTAACAATGATCTCATACTGAGTTGACTAGACTCAACATGTTTATCTTCACAAACTCCAAATAAATACAAAAAACACATTTAATTTTACCATGGCCAAAGAGTGTTACGGTCACCATTGATGGATTCTCGATCAACACTACAACCTCACTAATATCCTTCTTATGAAACATGGATCTATCCTTCTCCAATGTTATTCTCCTTCATGTTTTTCCGATTCGAATCCACTCTCATCTACTATGTCTTTCAGAACCCGTCAATCATGGCATTATACAACATGGCACTCAATTCAAACTCCTCTCTCATCCACTAGTCGCTATAATATTACAGATTTGCCCTTGGAATCCATAAATAACATCCCTACTCACTGCTCAAAATACACCATGCTCAACAAAACACCACACGCCTTCATCATTATCCACATGAAGCTGATCCCCACCTTCATCAAGTCCTTTATCACCAAAAAATGACTAGCTTCGCAAATCGAAATTGGGCTTCCACGATCATACTTTTTTGCACGCCTCTTCAACTCTTAGAGGGAATGTGAGAGACACCATGGGTGTGAAATTCAATGGGGTAAAACCATAAGACAATCATAGAGGGAATGTGAGATCCACCATTATAAAAGGTGAGGCAGAGATAGTTATACAATTAGGCCATCTGAAATGACATAAATGCAACCAAACCGGACAGTGACAAAACAAAAAATTGATAGTATCAACCTCTACTTCTTTAAATCTTCCTAACTTAACTTCTCGTTGGTATATTCCATTTCTCATTGTCAATCCTTTATATGATTCTATGTGTACAACATATTGCACAAAAAACCTATTAAACTACTAATTATACAATGTTTGGATGTGATCTATAAATAAGATGCATCAACCATATACATTATAAACAAGGAATCTTGCTAAATTCTCAAAGTTGTTCCCTAAAAAAGTGGTGGTCTATTATTGGCTACAAATACAATATGATACATATGAAAAGAAATACAGTTAGATATATAAGGGTGGGGTGGGGAGAAGATATTAGGAAAAACTTGATTTCCTATAAGGGTTGGGGTGGTGGGAGAGATGAAAAACTTAAGTTACCTAATATCTCTCCTCACCCCCACAGTTAAGGCTACAAAATAGTTAGGTGTACCTTAACACCCAATATTGGTTGTTTTCACTCTTAATTTGTTGAACACACCGTGCTACTGAGAGGGGGGGGTGAATCAGTAGCATACACAATTAATCCTTTTCTCTTTATCAACCTTATATCACCAATATGCAAATATCCATTCATTTACAATCATGTATTCTATATTCAGTTAGATTCATATATTAGGATGTACTGACAGAGAAGTTGTGTGGATTAAAAGATGTTGATTATGAGCTTTAAGTGTTTCTACTCTTTTTAACTTTTTTTTGTTAATTACTAGAGGGTAGTCAACATGTTGCAGATAAATTAGCCACAGATCTTCAACATCAATCATGCACATAATAAACACAGAGACACATATTTCACGAGGAAACCCATAAAGGGAAAAAAACTCTTCTTCTTAGGATGTCAAGCAAGCTCCAACTACTTTACATCTCATCATCTTTAAGCATCAACTCAAAGGAGGCTACAACCTTTGAATGCAAGCACCAACTTGTTGAGAGCACCAACTCTCACAGAGTCGCAGCACCCACTGGGTGGAAGCACCAACTTCCAATCTGTCTCAGCACCAACTGAGTGAAGGCACCTACCTTCAAATTCTGCAAGCACCCACTTTCTGAGAGCACCAACTCTCACAGAATCCCAGCACTCACTGGTGGAAGCACCAACTTCCAAACTGTCTCAGCACCAACTGAGTGAAGGCACCAACCTTCAAATTCTACAAGCACCCACTTGCAGACAGAGACATCAGTCTCCCCTAGCACCACCCTGCCACCCTAGTTTCTCTGG
>ML792439.1:320923-336527 GCA_009831015.1 Picea engelmannii | reverse complement strand
TCTTCCTATCAGGTCAATTACCCTTCAACACTCCGCTTGGATATTGCTCTGTCATCATCTAGCTTCTTCTGCCATAGACGATTGCCATCAATGACAACCTTGACATTCTGCATCCTCTCTGCTATTGCCATATTTCCAACATAATTTCCTCAACTTGTCGAATAGATTAACAATGCTTTATGTCTTTGTTTTCCATTTAGCTTTTAAATAGACCATGACCTCAAATTATGACTTCAAAATCACACTATATCTATACCAATTAAAAATCATGAATAAAAATAGGAAACAAATACCAAAAAACATACTCAAATATATTGTAAAAGGAAAATAATTTTTTAATTAATAAATGGCATTATTACTACTCACTGAATACAAAGTGAATATGTTAAATAAATCCAGCTTACTCAAAGAGAAGTTTATATCCTCTGGATAATTAATACATAACTTAATTCTACTTACTTGAAAATCCCCAAATGATATAATGATATGTCCAAGGAATAACAATCTTGCTCTAGCCAAATACAAAAAGTGATTTGTTTAAAAATATTATGAATGAAATTGATTTACATTAACAATTATATTTATAAAAACAACATTGATATTTCATCACTGAAGAGCCAAATCACTCAAGCTACTCTATAAAAGTAACATTAGTGAGCATGTTAAATGAAATTATCAACGATATTATCAAGGTAATTAGCTCACAAATATGCATAAATGGTATCTAATCATCATATTCTTTGTGGGACATAACTCTTAACTTCTAATTATAATATTATATGTATTTACTCAAAACACAACACACAAATACACAATCGCTCGCCCGTATATTGAGAGCTCTATTAGTTTCAATGTAAAGCAAGTACAATATATTCGATACCTATTTAAATGTTTTTGATAATGCCCTTGTCATGAAGACCAGTGAAGAGCTCAGAGGATTAAATTACAAGACAAAAGTTTCAATATAATAACAATAAACTTTAGCGGTAACTTTGTGCAACAAAATGAGCTCAACAAACTTCTTGATATCAGATGCTATACACAATGAGATAAGTCACCTAACATGATAACATGTGACACATAGGACACATAAATACGAGTGTCGGACATGTGACACAACAAGCCCAGAAACAAGACATGAAGGACACACTTATATATATGAAAAAAAATGAAAATTACACATACAAAAATGAAATATAGACATAAGATTCATATTTTGTTAGAAACTATAAGATTTACATGATACAAAACATATAACATAATACATTGTAACATCAATGATGATCAAATGAAAAAAAATTGAACACACAAGACATTAGAATCATAAGGTGCACCATTCTCAATCTCATTAAGTCATCAAAATCAAAATGTATTACAATGTAAATAAATATTGAGTTAGAGTCATTGATGTCCGATACTATAAGTGGGAATGGCAATGGCAGGTACAAAATAGTCATAGGGTAGATACTAGAACTGTAGATGGAAGAATCTCATAGGAACATCTCATGAGTTGTAACTGTCAGTAGTCCTCCATGTCATAATCATCAAGACCAACATTACTACCACTTCTCTCACCTCCATCCTCCTCCTCTATGTCCAATGCAATTTGTGCATCTATTTATGTAGAGGATGACCCCTTAAGAGGATCACCAACACCAAAAGTGATTGATTCTAGCACTGGTTCATTAATATCCAAGTTGGCTAATGCCAACTCAACACTGTTGTCCAAACCCATATCATCAGGAAACACATCCCAAATCTTTGTCTTTCCCTTCAACCACTCTTATCTTTACCTATAAATAAGACAGAGGTTGGTGTGCACATACACACCTAAGTCACCTGACACGATGAAAAAGAGAAGAGTTCAACATGATAATTTTTACTTGAGTGAAGGGTACATTTTTACTTGGGTCATGATAGAAGAGTTCAACGATCAATTCCACAAACATCGAGGTACATAAAGAGCTTGGTTCCCTTGATTAAATGGCAGTTCCATACCCTCATACATGATAGAATCCAGTGGAAACATTGCAATCATGCCAATCTTGAAATACTAAAAAATCATTGAGTTTAATGAATTTTGAATGGGACCTAAAATTCTACTTTCTCCCTATGAAGTCCAATGAGGTTGGAATCACTCTCAAACATCCAGAAACAATTAATGGTAATGTTAAAAATTCAAGTAAAAGGATTAAAATGAAAGATAAAGGAGAATGTCACTTTTACTTTAATAATTTAATATTACCATTAATTACTAGGGTGGGTGAGATGGAGCGGGTGGGGACCTCTTTAAATAGCATTAGTAAGGAGAAATAACCCTCAAATACACACCAAAACACCTCACATTTGCAACTTGCATGAACAAACATGAGCTCGGGTCCCTTTTTGTGCAGGACATGTGTCCTATTTTCAGGAAACGCTAAGGGAACGTGTTATACATGTGATAAAAATGTGTCCAACACATGTCCTATCATGTCGTGTCCAACACATAGGATATGTGACACAACAGGGGGGTTTGGACGCATATGGTTGTTGGATTACTAAGAGGGGGGGTGAATCAGTAATAGAGCAATTTAATCTTTTTTAACCACAAAATGTAAGTGTTATATCAACGTAGCATTATCATTCAATAGTTTCAAAGTAAATAAATAATGAACAATCATACACAAACACATTACACCAGTGTTTTTACGTGGAAACCCAAAGTGGGAGAAAACCACAAAATGCTTTTTCTTATATGTCTTTAAGAATTACATTCATTGGAAGCACCAACTTCCTTTGTTTTCCAGCTGCAACTGAAAGGAGGCTCCAACCCCCTAGTTTCTCAAGCTAAAACTTGAGGGAAGCTCCAACTCCCCAATTCTATAGCTACAACTAGAAGGAGGCTACAACCCCCTATGTTCTCCGACTACAACCACTTCTCCTTTCCCCATCCAACCGCCCTGAAATATAAGTAGAATGATGGAACCACTGTCACACTATCACTTTGAGATATACTGTTGTAAACATGTACCAATCAACCTGCACCAAATAACCTGTAACAACCTGTACCAATAACATGTGCCAACATGTACCACACATCAACATGTACCATAAACAAATGTATCAACCATGCACCAAACCTGTACAAATAACTTGTCACAATAACCTGTCAAAACAACCTATCACAAAACATGTCTCATCAATCTTATCAACCAAATCAGATCTACTCACCAAGATCAATCACCAAGACAACTGTCAACCATATGCACAATATCACCAATATGTTTATCAACCAAGCATAACACAACAAATCATAATCATCACCAAGATCAATATGTGTTTCTAATAATATACCAAGACAAATATGCTACATCATCCATAAACCATATGTCAACAATACTACTAACAAGTGCCTCCAACCATGTACCAAGTATGTACCAATCATGCATCAACTATGACTCATCAAGATGTACCAACATCATCAAATATACCCCTCATGTATGTGCAAAATCATCAACTACTTGTCTTTACCATGTACAACCAAAATCCCTCATCAATTTCATCATCCAAATCTGATTTGTAATTCTAACCTAGTGTATATGATCACATACCTACAAACCTTCATTAACTTGAACAACAAGAGACTAACACTTTCATCAAACTTTACTTTAGTCTCACATGACTAATTTTGGATTAGTCAACAACCCTAACTTGAGATAATCATAACTGTGTACATGTAATGAATAAAGATCTGAAAATAGTACACAATTTTCTTCAATGTATTATATGCAATTTCTCCAGGTTTCACTACTTGGAACCTCTCAGAAAAGGAGTTATAGAAAAAATGACATACCTTGTTGAACTCTGGCTTATTCTAGAGAACAAACTTGTAGAGTGTACCCCGCATGGAATATTTGTTGTATGGATCTGAAAATGGTACACAAAATACTACAGACGGTACTCTAACCAATACATTTGGTATTACCGAATATGGATCTGTTATGAAGAAGTTATGACATTTTTACCTGAAACACATGTTTTAGACTAGTTTTGGGACTAGCCACAACCCTATTTTCCACGGAATGTAACTACAAAAATACAACAACACAAAAGCTGAAATTTGTATCACATCTACTTGGATATGTTTCCACAACAGCCACTAGATTACACGGTCTGAATCATTTTAGAAAAAAAATTGCGAAAATGGTGAGATGACCTATAAATAACATACCTTAGAAAGCATCATCAAAAGAATTTATCCTCCCTTGAATTTCGACCTTCTTTACTTCACATTCTCTCTAAAATTCAGCTTATATATCCTTTGGTTACCTCGGTCACTTGTATATATTCAATATTCTCAAGTGTAATTAAATGAGAGAACCTTGCCTCTTATTTATACTTTTATGTAGCTTCCTCAAGGGGTTACCTTCTGTTGTTCCTGAGTTTATACTTTAAGGCTCTAAAGTATACTGTCAAGGCATCTGAAAAGATAGAGGAAGTTGAGGATAGAAAAAATCAATGATAAAAAGGTGAGGACTATAGTTGGTTTCTCAACTGTCTCTGTCGAAATTCCTAGTTTTCCTGAATACTGATATCTCTCTCAATTGTTGCCCATGAACGTTATAACTCAACCCAGTTATTTGTTGTTTGCAAGATAGTGTTAAATAAATTTAGAGCGATGTTGTTTTGATCTAAAAAACCAGGTTCGATGTTAGGCTGCCTTGAAACTGGTACTGTCATGAAGGATAAAGGTAAAGGAGTTACAATTATGTGTTTTCTTTTTAGGCTTTGTTATCTCTATTTCACAATGTAAAGAGAATGATTTTAAAACATGAATTAATAGGATGACTAAATTAAAGGTCGTTTCTTGTATCCGAGTTAAATTTAAAGGAAAGGAAACATGCATGATATGAGGAAAAACATAAAGCTATTAACAAGGTGATGCATCAATTGAAGAGGAATCTCACGTTGTAATAGAAGACTATGAAAACAAGAAAAATATTAATGAAGCATATGATATTGAAATCTAAACATTCACAGGTCTTGTATCTACTGATAACCAATATAGAGGAAAAACTGTAAATGATTTAAATAACAAGAATAATAATTTCCACAGTAGAGGTTGTACTAAATTGTAGCCAAGCATTCATCAATTAGATATATGAAAGAAAGATGAAAAGACAGGGGAACACATAACTCAGACTTGACAAAATCTGGAATCTTCAATCTGCATTTGTATTAATTCAGAGTCTCTTGAAAATTACTTCGTCACAATGCCTTTATAGAGAAAAAAACCATTTTTCAGTTTTCTCTCCTTGTATTTATACAAGGTCATCAATACTTGATGGTTAACAATCTCCTACTTTTTAGGAGAAAAATAGTTACAAAACTGCAACCTTAACCGTTGCATGATTAACTTTTGTTTGTATATCATTTCAATAGTATAAGCTTATACTATTGAAATGATAGACAAACAAAAGTATAAGCCTTTAAGTCTACAACCCAGCCTTCTGTCAAATTTAACTTAGCCTATAGCTTCTTTACAAGCTCCTTTTGCTGAGTAACCTGCACCTGATTTGCTTGTATCCTTTGGTTCATTTCATCTAGGCTTGATTTGAGTGATTGAATTTCTTTCCTTTCAACAACTTTGGCCTACTCCAATCATTTATTCACCTCTTCTCTATGTTTTTCTCATCATTCTTTAACTGGTCTTGCAATTGAGCTATTGTGTGGTTACTATTCTTTATCCTTGTTCTCATGTTTTCCATAGTAAAAAGGTTTGTTTTTTCCATGGCTCCCATGGATCCTGCTACCTCTGTAGCGAAATCCTCTTCTTCCAAATTCTGACCATCTATCAAGACCCTATGCTTCTTCACCATACCTCCCTCTCTCACATACATCTCTTGTTTTAGAACAGCCTTCCTCTTTTTGCTGAAAAAATAATTAGAAGAACGGATCTCATCTCTGAAGATAGGGGTGAGATCACTAACATATATGGCTCCCATCTATGGGATTACAAAGGCGGACTATAAAGGGGTTAAGGAAGCTATGGGACTTCCTAGCTCTGTAGATCTTGTTTCTCCTATGGCCTTAGGTATATTGATATCAACAGTAGATGATGAAGGGGGAGTGGACTTACTGGACTCGGGAGGTGTCCCAGACCTCCTCTCTGTTTCTATCTCTGGATTTTCTCTCTATAAGGCCTCTTCATTTTGCAAAGACCTTTCAGTCTCCTATGGAATTTCCTCGGGATCGACTTTATCTTGTTCTTCTTGTCCGAATTCTAGAGGAGTATTCTCTTGTTCCTAAGGAAGGGTGATTGCTTAGCCTTGCATTACTTTAGGCAGACCACTCTGTCTATGCTTCTAGAAGGTTTGAAAACTAGCTTGCAAGTCGGACGATGGTGTCTGTACCCTCTCTAAAACCTCCTTATAGGTCCTAGTCCCTTTAAACATGTCATCACAAGGGGACTTTTCATGTTCATAAGCCTTCATATTAGAGTGGGCCATGTGATTTCCCACTAGCTGGTAAGGGTCGTGTTTCCTGCATACGAGGTCTACCAACTTGACCTCCTCCAGCGTTGTCGCTTCAACTTTGGAATGACCCAAGTTGAGTAGTGAAAATTTCCCAATCTGAACGGGAAAAACCAACCAAGACTTATTTTGAGCCATATTTAGTTCTATCCCAATTCCACCTGTTACTATTTGATGAGCTACCTCCCTGCAAACCAGTCTGTTAGGGAGGAATTTCGGGAGTCCATGTGGAGGGATTGAACATCTGAAAAATCTGATGTAGGAGAAATTCTCCTCTATAAACTATTCAACAACTGCCCTGAGGCTTCCTATGACAAACTCTGAAATGCGGGGATGTGCACAGTCGTACAACATCTGATGTAGTGGTATCACCACGAAATGACAGATTTCATAGAATGAGTCCTTGGCGTTTTCTTCCCAAAGTTTAGAATGATATTCATGAATAGGTTTCGGGTAAGTCGGGTTCCAACTCCAATTAATCAAAGGGAAAGGAGTTGTGAAGCATATATCATCCATGATGTATGCATACATATAAAAGGCTATTGGTTGGCCTTTAGATCTTGAAGTCTGATATTCCATGACCTCCTTCACTATGTTATCGGATAAAATCTTATTCCAATTGAAGTTGTAACCTTCTGTCGCCTCGTGCAAAAGAGGTACCCATTCTGCAGGGAAATGAGTAGGACTTTTATTCCCGAAAAGTCTACATAACATCATCGCCAAATAGACCATATACTCATTTAATGAGGCTTTGGCGTAAATACCATGGGTGTCGACGAAATTTTGTTGTGTGTCTCCACCAGTCTTTGATTATGCCAGGATACATTTGGTCTAACTCAAAACATTCTTTCCTTTGAAAATCACTCACGAAATATTTATTATAAATATACTTGGGACTGGGCGACAGTTTATGCATTACTTGTATATGCTCCGGTCTGAAAGAGCCAATGATGACCCCTCGGCTGTCCAGAATGCTTCTCATTTGCACGTCTGTTCTCTCTAAGGCCCAATTGATCATGTCATTATAAGTCATGAGTCGCAGCCATGTAGCTACTTTGTGAAGCTCAGACTCCGCTATGTCTCAGAGTTTGTTGTCGACAACATGAGGGAAATTCTTAATTTCATAATCCAGAGTTTCAAAAATCTACCTCCAGTATTTGATGGTATCAATGGCATGCGGTACTGTATCAGATAAAACGTCTCTGTCTGGACTCAAGCTTTCTGCAACTTCTTCGCTTTTCTCGGGTGCCTTCTTAGGTGCCATGATGTTTGCACTAGACCAGAAACCTATTTACAGAGGAAATATGTATAAAACTGGATAAATGCGACTTGCTACAGATGTAAAGGATAAGAATGAAGTTTGAAATGCATGACCTTTGTTAACCCTTAATTTGTGTTATAACGAGTGTACTGACACAGGCGATGAAAAATTAATTCTTTAATGGAAAGATATGCCTGGAAATACGCTTTCATGTCAAAAAATATCTCCATTTATCCGTTATTAATACTGTCGAATATCAGCGATTTCAAAACTGGAGTTTCAAAAATCGTTGCCTTCCTCAATTCCCGAAATGCGAAAGGCAGCTTAGTTATCATGAATCCTGTTTTGAAAACAAATTAACCTTAATCTTAGACTTTCTTTAAAGAAAACACGATTTCGCATGTTGGAACTTCGGGGATCCTATTGTCAGGAGATATGTCATAAGAAAACCTCGGATCATGAAATTATGATGGGATTAGTGAGGCACTAATCATTCATATTAAAACTTTAATTAATCAAGATTAGTGATTAATTATTTTTTTACTTTTCGGAAAATCGAGGATCGGGAGTTCGAAGGTTGAGAGTTCGAAAACGCTTTAGTAGAAAGAAACCCGAATCGTGAAATATTAAGGGAAAGATGATTGTGTTTAGGAGTTTAATTAATTACGGATTCAAGAGTACTTTGTGGAAAGTGACTGAAAATGTAACATTTATTTCTTCCCCCTTTTTTATTTTTAATTTTTTAATATGTTAAACGGTTTCTAGATTTTGGCACCAGGAAATTGGGATGGTTGAAGATCATACCTCGAGAAAAACCGAATCTCGAAACCCGAAAAGGAACGAAAGGCTCTGACTCCCTTTTTGGACTAAGGGTGACTCCATGACTTAGGAAAAGATGAAGCTTCAGTTTTAAAGGGTAGAAAAATTTAAACTTCGTGACAACACCTTCTAACCATCTTCAACCACTTTCCTTATTTTAGGGATAACCCACTTCTAACCACTTGTCCACTTAGTAATTTCTCCATTAATTTTATTATTTAAATAAATTATTTTGTATCCACTTTGACTTATAGCACACTCATCACTTCACTTTATTATTTACCTTCTAAAATCTCTTAAACCACTTTCCTTATTTTAGGGTAACCCACTTCTAACCACTTGTCTACTTAGTAATTTCTCCATTATCTTTGTTATTTAAATCATTTATTTTGTATCCACTTTGAATTATAGTACACTCATCACTTCACTTTATTATTTAAATAATTTCTTCTTTGCAACCACCTTGACTAATTTGACCTTTTGGGGCTTCTAGATGACTCATGAGGGTTCTCCAACTTCACATGGCCATAACTCTCTAACCGTGAGGAGTTATGTGACGTTACACATACCACCAGAAATGGCATGACATGTACTATCCATATAGAATAGTCTTACCTTAAAATATATTAAAACTCATACCATTATACATCAAACAAATTTGTGTCCATTACCCAAACCTTTGTGCTACCAAAATTTTCTACCAAACTTTCTTCAAGGGTTGACATCAATGACAATCAACCCAAATAATCAACAATCTCCCCCTTTGGCATTGATGGCAACACTCGGATGCAATGCTGAAGTCATATCACTCATGCTCTGCTCGTGACCATTGCTCCCCCTAGAACCATGTCTCTGTTCTCTTTCTCCAAGAATTTACCTTTGAATCTGATAAATCTCTCCCCCTTTGTCATCAATGGAAAATGTATATTTCCATCTGGGGCTTCTCCCCCTGACTGAAATTTCCTTGGGGATACTCCCCCTGACTGAAATCTTCCTAAAATTGATCTACTAACCTGAACTGTCGTCTTTATGGTGCTTCCTCATGTAAATCTAATAAATATAAGATAAGCATTCAAAAGCATTCATTTTGGAGTAGAAATTACTCAGAGTCTCTGGCAAAGATACTCAAAGGCTTCCTTTGGAAGAAGTTTTGTAAAGATGTCTGCCACTTGTTCTTTTGTGCCCACATATTCAACTCTGATGTTCTTCTCTGCAACCTGTTCCCGTACAAAGTGATACTTGATTGGAATGTTCTTCGTCTTGGAGTGCATCATCAGGTTCTTTGAGATACTAATGGCACTTGTATTATCACAATAGATTGTAATGGGCTCATCATACTCAACCTGTTTATCTGTTAGATTTTTTTTCATCCATAGAACCTGTGTACAACATCTTGTTGCTGCAATATACTCTCCTTCGGTTATAGATAAAGATACTGATGATTGTTTATTTCTTATCCAAGATACTAAACACTCACCCAAGTAGAACAATGCTCCACTAGTGCTTTGTCGATCATCAATGCAACCTGCCCAATCTGCATTTGTGTAGGCAATAAGTGATAGATCTTTTCCTTTTGGATAGAACACTGCTCCACTGATGCTTCGTCGATCATCAATGCAACCTTCCCAATCTTCATATGTGTGGGAAAGAAGTGATAGATCCTTTCATTTTGGATACCATAATCCAAACTCTTCTTGTCCTTTGAGATCTTTGAAAATCCTCTACACTGCTATGGCATGTGATTCCTTTGGTGCTGCTTGAAATCGTTCCACCTGTCCAAGTGCCTGCATTAAGTTTGGTCTAGATGTTGTTACATATAGTAAGATACCAATCATTGACCTGTATTGCCTCTGGTCTATAGACTTTGAATCATCATCTTTTCTCAACTTGCAACTGGTTTTCATAAGAGTGGTAACTGGTTTGTAATCTTTCATTCCGAACTTCTTTAACATTTCTATGATATACTTAGTTTGAGAAATAAACATTCATTGGTTTATTTGAAATATCTTGATTTAGAGGTTGCTTTCTACACTTCCTTTTATGAACCCTTCTTTTTGTATATATTTATCCAGTCTAGAGTACCATGCTCTAGAATCTTGTTTTAGACCATACAAGGCCTTCTTTAATTTGGACACATAATCTGCGTTCTATGACAACTGAAATCCTTCTGGTTGATCGATGTAGACTTCTTCTTCAATTTCCCCATTCAGAAAAGATGATTTCACATCCATTTGATAAACTTTAATATTCTTGGAGCATGCATAAGCTAAGACCAATCAGATTGCTTCTATTCTGGAAACTAGGGTAAATGTCATTCTCATTCTACCATCTTCTCTTTTGATGTAGCATTTGCTTCCAAATACTTTGAAGTGCTTCACATTTGTTGGTCTTCCTTTCCATAGCTCATAGGGATTTTTGTCATTATTGTTTCTGAGCATTACTCTGTTTTGAATGTGAACTGATGTATGCATTGCATGTGTCCAAAAAATATCTATCAATTTGGAATCCATTAGCATTGTTCGATCCATTTCCTGTGTAATTAACATCCATATTGTTCCTTTGTCTCCGAACCACTCTTTGAACCAATATATGAATCCATGCTCTCATCCATTGTCATATATCTGTCCAAACCTACTAAGTGTTATTACAAATCCATCTCTGTCCATATTGTCCAAGACTCTACTGCACAACTGTCCATAATGATAACCCATTTATCACTATACTATCATGAAGTATTCACTACTACAATTGATTAATCTATCAAACTATACTTCTTCTAACTGACTACTCTCGATCTATCTACTCAAACTATGCAAACTACTCGAAGGATGGTTCTTTGGTCTGTCACAACTATCACATAGACTCCCCTTGTCTAATATTAATATTATTTGGGAGTTTCTAAGCCGAATGGCTCAAAACAATTCCTGCTCAGATGTGTATTCATCATCATCTTCATTGGTATATTAATCATCTCTCTGAGCTCTGACTTCTTTCTTTCTGTCTGTGGATTCATATTTCACTACAATGCCTGAAAGTAAAATCTCTTGAACCTATTCATTATTACATGTCCTTATTTTCTTTCAGTTATTGTCCAAACCTTTCTATATCTGACATCTTTCTTTTTCTCTGTAGAATTTTCTTCATCTCATTCTATTGCCAATATTGCGATCTCTCAAACCTAGTATTTGTTCACATGTTCTTCGTGTTTTCTTATCCATACTTTCTTATATATGATATTAGTATTCTCTTTCATGGAAGTATCGAGCATGCTTCTACAATCACTAGCTATATGTCCATAGTTATGACATTTGTAACATTCAATGTTATGTGGGGCCACATATGCATTTCTTTCTTGAACATTTCTTTTATAATCCATGCAATCTGCAACCTTATGTCCAAAATTAGTACAATAAAAACATTGACCATAAAATAAATTTGCATACCTGGGAGTGAATGATCTTCTTTGTGGCGTAGTCCTTCTGAACTTCTTCCTTGACTGATCATGATCATAATTGAAGTTTCTTTGTGGCTTGAACATGGATGGAATTCTTGAAGATGTACCCTTATTAGCTTTCTTAGATTCTAGTTGACCATGATTCTTTCCTTTGAGTATTTCTGCATAACTCTTGCTCTTTTCTTCATTATTATTTTCTAGCAACCTAGAGTGCTTCTCTTCATTCTCTACAATTGATACAGATGTTTTTGTCTCTTTAACATTCTTTTTCATCTTGACGATTTTACTTCTCAATGTGACAACCTCTTCTTCAATATTCTCAACCTCTTCTTCTTTCTTTAATATCTGAGACTTCATGACTTCTTCTGTTCTCTTCACTTCTTCACGCTGAATTTTTAATGTGATTATTTATTCTTCAAGTACTTTCTCTTCTTGACCAAACTCTGACTCAAGATAGTTTAGATCGTTAGTTCTTTCCTTGAGATGATCTATCAATATTTTCTCTCTCATTTCTACTTCTTCCTTCTATGCTGCTATGTTGGCTTCTAAATATTGTTTTTGATCTTTAAGATTTTCTTCGATCTTTCTGGCTTCTTCTAACTGAGTTCTTAAGTTCTTGATGACTTGTTGGGCTTCTTCAAAAATGTGAGCACTTTCCTTTTGTTTCATCAATTCCTTCTTGAGTGACTTGTTTAATTCTCTTTGTTTTCTTAGTTCATCTAAAGAACTGATCAATTCTTCTTCATATTGTCTTCCTTTTCAATTAGTTTTTTTGTCTCATGGCATTATGTTTCAATATGTTCATGTTTTTCACAATTAAAGAAAAACAACATACCTCTATTGATTATGTACTCTTCATCTTCGAAATCTGTTTGACATGGTGAACATATTTCTTCTTGATATGTACCTGCATCTTCTTTGGCATTTTATGAATCTATGATGGGTGAAGAATATATATCATGTAACTTATCCCAAAATTCTTTGGCTAATGAACATTTACCAACCTTTTCTCTTACTGGATTAGGTAATCTCTCCTTGATGAAATCCATTGCTATTTTGGTATTCTTCTTCAATTCCTTCTTGGCTACAGTCTTTGCCCTTTTTGAACTATCATATTCTGTAACGACTGATAGCCAAATATAATACCCCTATGCCTGTAAAAATACTTTCGTCCTTCCACTCCACATCTCATACTTTAAACCATTCTGACCGTTGAACAATGGTACTCGATTCTCAAAATAATCCATGATCTCCTTCCAGTGGTTAAACTGTTTCCTAAAGGAACTAAATTTGATACCAATTGTTGGATTACCTAGAGGGGGAGTGAATCGATAATAGAGCAATTTAATCAGTTTTAATCACAAAATGCAAGTGTTATATCAATGTAGCATTATCATCCAATAATTGAAGAGTAAATAAACAATGAACAAATGATCAATCATACACAAACACAATACACCAATGTTTTTATTTTTGGCATGTTTTACAGGCAGTGTATGCTTGTCATTGATGGCAAGTATAGCAGTGATGATGGCTTGAGTACAGGTATTATGTGCTAGGCGAGCACCAGAAATATTTTGGGAAGACGCAGTAGAGCAATCTCGTGAAGACTAGAAGAGATAGTGCAGAGGTACACACAGAGTGCAGAGTATGTGTGTTTGTCATTGATGGCAAATATACCGAGAGTTGGAGGAGTCAAGATTCGAGACTCTTCATCACAGGAGTCCCAAAGTGTCAAAATGAAAAAAGCTGAAAATCTCGAAACAAGCACATTGACTGGAGTTTCGGATACCGGGAGTTGGAGGAGTCAAGAGATGAGACTCTTCATCACAGGAGTCCCGAAGTGCCGAAATGTGAAATTGTGAAAGCGTTGTATGGATAAGAACTTGGTCACCATCGGTGGTCACATCGTTGAAGAGCTGTAGAGAAGAACTCGAAGAGACAAGCTCCATTTCAGAGGTTGGGACATGGAGAGTCGAGACGACTCATCACAGAATCCTTGAAACACAAAATGTGAAATACGTGTTCAGAATTGGCCCCTGGTCATAACCTACGATCACATCGACGAAGGATCAAGGGAGGAGGTAGCATGAAGCTAATCTCCATTTCAAATATCGTGACTTGGAGAGATGAGATGCCTCACCACAGGAATGTCGAAATGTCGAAATGTCGAATTGCGAAATGGGGAAATAAGCATGAGACCTTTCATTTATGATCCAACGGTGAAGGTTATTCATGAATATGATCGAAGGGCTACTGTTTCTCTTCACATTTAATCGACCAGTGGAAATTCAATTGCTGATGTGGTTTTTGGAGGTTCACAGTGTAACTGCTAGAAACGACTGATTGTTTATGCCAAAGGACTAGAAGATACTTCAGGGTGATCGCCAGAGAAGATGAAGAGTCTCAAGGCATATGTCAGTGGAATGAAGATTGTTCAAGAGGAAATTGACAGATGGAAGAGAGTTTAAGCCTATAACTGCAATAGAGAGGATGATCTCGACTGTGACAGAGAAGACAAAGAGTCTCGACTGCTAGACAGGCTAAGGAATCTCAGCATAACACCCAGTGATGATGGACACATGGTTTTAACAACCAAAGAAGTTGTAGAGTTGCAATGATGATCAAGCAGAGCACTCGACATGAAGAGCATGCAGAAGCATTGCACATATGGTATGAACAAGGCGCACAGAGATGATAAGAATGTAGAACAAAGAAGAAATGGTGTTGCGATAGAGAGGAATCACACATGGGGAAATGGATGTTGTGGGTAGGAGATGAAATACACAGAAGAGGCGTAATTCAGAGAATGAAAATAAGAAGCAGAGCATAAATCACAGCAGAAGTAAAGAATAGAGATGCATAGCTGAGACAGTAAAAGAAGGCTGAGGTGCACTTGTAGAGAAGAGCAGAAGATCAAAAAGCACAAGAAGATGCAGGCAGAGAGACACTAATATAGGAGAGCATAGCAGTGTAGCAGAACAGTGATGATACTGGTAAGCCATTGATGAACACTATATCACTATAATAATTTTCAGTAGCAAAGATTTATATTTCAGGCTGGTAGGGAGGTGCTAGGGAGGAGTGTTGTCCTCAGAGGTTCAAGTGGGTGCTTGAACACAGGGAGTTGTAGCTTCCATCTGGTTGTATCCAGAGAAACCAGGGTGGCAGGGTGGTGCAAGGGAGAACTGTTGTTCTTTGTTATACATGTTGGTGCCTGTGTGGTTGGAAGTTGGTGATTCCATCCAGTTGGTGCTAGAACACTTAAGGAGTTGTTACTTCCTTCTAGTGGGAGCTAGAGAAACCAGGGAGTTGGTGCTTCCTTCTAGTGGGTGCTAGAGAAACCAGGGAGTTGGTGCTTCCTTCTAGTAGGTGCTAGAGAAAATAGAGAGTTGGTTCTCTCAGCAAGTTTTAGCTTGCAAAATAGAGGTTGTAGCCTCATTATGAGTTGGTGCTCATAAGTATGATAATGTACAGAATGTAAAGATTACTTATCATATAAAGAAGAAGAGGTTTTTACCCTTTATGGGTTTCCTCAGGAAATATCTGTCTCTG
>ML792439.1:297377-312427 GCA_009831015.1 Picea engelmannii | reverse complement strand
CTCTCTAACCGTGAGGAGTTATGTGACATTCCACATACCATCGGAAATGACATGAAATGTAATATCCATATAGAATAGTCTTACCTTCAACTATATTAAAAATCATATCATTATACATCAAACAAACTTGGGTCCATTACCCAAACCTTTGTTCTACCAGAATTCACTACCAGACTTTCTTCAAGGGTTGACATCAATGACAACCAACCCAAATAATCAACACTGGTAACTTAGAAAATGAGCAATGAAACATGGGGTATAATTCTAGTGTTAAATTTTATGATTTGAAACTATAACAAAAGTATTTTCGAAGTTTGAAAATCATAACACCCCATAAAAAATTACATGTTATTTACACAGTGTTTAGTTATTCATCACTATCCTATGAACCAAAGAAGAGGGTCAGTGAACAATTTCAATAGTGGGAATGGAAAAATAATAACTTAGCCAAAGTTTCATTTACAAAATATATAAGAGATAAAAATGAAAATACCTCCCCACTTTCGTCGTCCTCATCATCTTCATTGAGCTCGAACTTTGACTTTTTAGATTCCTCGGATATGGTGTAAGGAAATAGGAAAGTAGACATTATTGCACACAAACCAAAATTATGATGAGCTCTCTATTAAACAATGTAAATAGAGTACATATAAATATATTAAGTGTTGTCTCAAGATAGACAACTGCCTTGATCTTCCAATTGAGAAAATATCTCAACCTCACACCAATATAGGAAGCATCTAGTTGGAGAGAATCTCTCAAATCCAACTAGGCCTAACAACCTCCTATAAACTATGAAACAAAATCTATGTATCTATGAACTCTATCTAATCATGACCAATAATAATAATAACCACAAATATGATCACACCAAATACAAGGAGTTACATATTCCAACACTCCCCATTAATGACTACTTGTCTTTACCTTCATCAGGTCAGATCTTTATCATCACCAAGTCCTATGAATCAAATAACCTCTTGATCAACAAAGTATATGTATGTTCCAAATTGGTACTTTCACTTCATACCTCGATCATGCATCATGATATTGTTAAAGTCTATATAAAGAAACAACCATCCACCAGAAAGCATGGGTACTTAAACGCTACAACTGCCAGTCTAGTAGGATATCCTTCAGGTACATATTTCATTCAACCTCTTGATGAACTCTCCCTCAATGTTAAAAACATGGTTACTAGGAACCTCCCAGAGTCCACAACTAACATGGTCCACTCATAGAGCATCCAGCTAATCATATGTCCCACTCCTCCAAGAATTAAAGAACTCTATAATAGAGGTTTCTGCACTACAAATCATTATGGATACATGACAAAGGGGTATGCATGCCTATTCAGGTCTTACAATGATATGGAATTTACATGTTACATAGATATAGGTACATACATTAAATACTCCATCACATGGAGATACCAGGTACTAGCTCAAACTTTTCAAGGACCAATATATCAAATTAAAACATGGCATCATAGAATTTATATAAAACAATGTGTGACTCACATTACCATATGGTTGGGTCTCTTTTATTTATTACAACTCACACAATTTACCTTGTTTGTCCACAATCATTTCACTTCCACTGCTTCCGCACAACTTCTATTGTCACTAACTTCCCTTGGAATAAACTCTTTTTTGTTATCCATAACAACATATTTATTCTTCGTGCTTAACATTCCAACTCAAACTTATGTTTGTCATCGATCTATGGTTTCTCCAACGAGAACAATGCAACTCATTTCCACCTCATAACCAAAAAAATGTTCATGTTCCTCAATTCACTATTATAATTGTTATCTAGAACACATATTAGCTGGGTACCAACTGTACCTTTGGGCCAAAAACCGGTACCATGACTGTAAATATTGAGAAATTGGACATCCTATGGACATAATTCCATCTACCAAGACACCTAGGTACTTAACCACGGTGCTCGCCAGTTCTCTAGGAAAACAATCTGGATACAAGATGTATACAAGTCAATTTTACATCAAAAAATTCATTAAACAATTTATCATCAAGGAACAATTAGAGATTAAACATGTAGCTAAACTTTCCTTCCAAATACCACACACTTCACAAAGTAGACTAAAGAATGATTTTACATCACAAAATATTTCCAAGCATGACTTCAAATCGTCAACAAGAGATAATATCATCTTCCACCTCTTCAATTGTTCACATGTTTGGAGTCTTCATCTACATCTTTAACCTTTGGATCTTTAGTGTCACTGTCAAATTGTTCTCTTGTATTTTTCCTATTCACCCACCTATGATTTGTGAAAGTAGCCAATTCTAACAAAACCATTACACTTTGTATTGAGTTGGCTAAGCTCAATAAAAAATGTTTTGATTCCAAAACATTCGTGAATGTCACCATTGGCACATTCTTCTTTAAAGTTTCCATAATTTAACAAGAAATTGTTATATTAGTCAATTCTAACAATCATACCATATTGAGTTGACTAGACTCAACATGTTTATCTTCACAAACTCCAAATAAATACAAAAAATAGGTTTAATTTTACCATGGTCAGATAGTTTTACAATCACCATTGATGGATTCTCGATCAACACTACAACCTCGTTGATCTCCTTCTTCTGAAGCTTGAATCTAGGCTTCTCCAATTTTCTTCTCCTCCACGCCTATCCAATTCAAATCCCCTCTCATATACCATGTCTTTCAAAACCCATCAATCATGGCATTATACAACATGGAACTCGATTTGAACTCCTCTCTCATCCACTAGTTGCTATAATATTGCAGATGTGGCCTTGGAAGACATAAATAACATCCCTACTCACTGTTGAAGATACACTGTGCCCAACAAAACATCGCACACCTTCATCATGATCCATGTGAAGTTGATCCCCGCCTTCATCGGGTCCTTTATCAACAACAAACAACAAGATTTGCAAATCTAAATTGGAATTTCACGATCATACTTTTCTACATGCCTCTTCAACTCTTGCATTTGTAACTTGAAAAACTCTTCTCAACACCAATACATGCACAATAAATAACAACGATATAAAATCCAAATCAATTTCTCCATCCTACTACCTAGGTCACAACGCTAGCCCAAAACTGTGAATGGATGATCTGATTGATCTTGTTAGGGGCTATTGATTGAATGATAATGATGCATCGAGGTCGTGAGGATTAATTACCATAGTAGCACCACCCTGCAATGAGTACCAAATCCATAATTCCCATAATAGCCATGGTATCCAGGTTTTTCTCCCTGGACATGTCCCATTGAATATGGACCCTTGCACTCAACACTACCTATTGGAACATTGACACATTGGTTGAAAGATCATGTGACACAATTCGATCTGGGAGAGAACACAAGCTTATGTGTATGATTTTCTCTATCACTCATAAATTCAAGGGCTCACTTATATTTATCCATTGACTCCAATATTAACCAGTGGTTGCTATTTTAATTTTCAATAAGTGGGATTCATCTTCCTCAGTGGATCCATCCTCACCTTACATGGATCACAGCTTAGATTTGTGAATGAAAGCTAGGGTGAATGGGGTCTCCCTATCAAAACGTTCAGATAAAATCATTATGTGCATTATTTGAAGCGTGTTCTCTAAGACGTCACAAGAAACTGAAAATAGATCTGGGTCTTCCCGTCTTCAATATGCAAGTTGAAAAAAAAATACGCAATGGGAACAAAACCTTGTCGACTCTTCCAAATGATTAGCGACTTCCTTTGATTATCGTGATGGACAAGCACACTAATAAAAACCTAGCAGAAATCACTAAAACTAGTTACTCTCACCTAAGCTAGGCTTCCATTCCATTGGGCCCTCCCATGAGGGGTTTGTTAGATCATGTTGTCATTGATGCCAATGGATTCATTGATTTATGTAATTGATTGATTTCAAGTGATTAATTGATGCCAAAGGATTGATTGATTGATGATTCATATCAAATGTAATATGTATTTTCCTTGATGATATTAGATAGATGTCAAGTATATGATGCATATGATTTCATGCATAGATACAGATGGATCAATGAGTTGTCAATCATACATGATGCAAAGATGAAGATGGTTCAATGTGTTTTCTTTGATATCCGATGCATAGTTAGATTGATCATTATAGTCTTATCATGGTTGATCAGGTTCACAAATCGATGAACTCCAAATTGGTCCCCTTATGGTGAAATACCCCACGGGAAAATGATTTACGGTTGAGTTATCCTAGAAGAATGGTTGGAGGACCCATGCTTGAGTGTGGAATAATAAGATGAAGATTAGTGAATTTGTTAGTGAAACTATCCTAGATGGATAGTTCTTGTCATTCCATTTTCGGTGGTATGTGGAACGTCACATAACTCCTCATGGTGAGAGAGTTATGGCCATGAGAAGTTGGAGAACCCAGGTTTGGGTAATGGACCCAAGTTTATTTGATGGATAATGGTATGAGTTTTGATATATTTGCAGGTAAGACTATTCTATATGAATAGTACATGTCATGCCATTTCTAGTGGTATGTGGAACGTCACATAACTCTTCACGGTTTGAGAGTTATGGCCTTCTGAAGTTGGAGGACACTCATATGTTGACTTGAAGCCCCAAAAGGTCAAAGAAGTCAAAGATCTTGCAAAGAAGAAATTATTATTTAAATGATAAAGTAAAGTGACAAAGTCAAGAAGGATTATTTAAATAATAAAGTGAAGTGACAAAATAAAAAAAGATTATTTAAATGATAAAGTGAGGTGACAAAGTCAAGGAGGAATATTTAAATGATAAAGTAATGGAGAAATTTCTAATTATGGAAAGTGGTTAACCCTAAAAATGAGGAAAATAGGTTAAGTGGCCTATAAATGGTTTAAGTGACCTATAACTGGGTTAAGTGACCTAGAAGATGGAGAGTATAAATAAGAGGCAAGGTTCTCTCATTTTAAAATCACACTTGAGCATATTGAAGATCTATAGGTGACTGACGTAACCAAAGGATATCTAAGTTGAATTTCAGAAGGAAGGTGAAGAAAAGAGGGTCGGAATTCAAGGGAGGATCAATTCTTTTGATGATGCCTTCTAAGGTATGTTATTTACAGGTCATCTCACCATTTTCACAATAAAAATTTTCTATAATGATTCAGACTGTGATATTGATATGACATTGAGGAAACATATCCAAGTATCTGTGGTAAAAAATCCATCTTGTGAGTAGTTCTATTTTTGGAGTTACACTTCATGGAAAATAGGGTTTGTGGCTTGTCCTGAAACTAGTCTAAAACATGTGTTTCGGGTAACAACGTCATAACTTCTTCATAACAGATCCAAATTCAGTAATACCAAATGTGGTGGTTAGATTACAGCCTGTAGTATGTTTTGTAATAGTTTCAGATTGATTCAACAAATATTCCATGTGGGGCACTCTCTACAATGTCGCTCTCTAGAATAAGCCAGAATTTAACAATGTATGTCATTTTTTCTATAACTCCTTTTTTGAGAGGTTCCAAGTAGTGACACTTGGAGGAATTGCATAAAACACACTGAAGAACATTTTTTATCAGTTTCAAATATTTATTCATTACAGGTACAAAGTTATTATTATTACAAGTGAGGGTTGTTGACTAATCCAAAACTAGTCATGGTTGAGACAAGCAATTGATGAGTTGGCACATACATGAGGTGTATATTTGATTATTTTGGTACATATTGATGATTCATTGTTGATTATTAGTTGACACATGATTGGTATATACTTGGTACATGGTTGGATGCATTTGTTTATGGTACAGGTTGATTACAAGTTATTTGGTATAGATTGGTGCATGGTTGATGCACTTGTTTATGGTACAGATTGATATATGTTGAGGATTGTTGCCTCATCTTAGTTGGTGTTGAGGGTGTAATATTAGTCTTGCATTATAGATCTGGTGCTCTTGTAGTGTTTTACTCTATTCAGTTGTTGCTAAAAAACCCCAAGGATTGTAGTCCATAATAAAAAGAAAATTGTGCATACATCTTGTGTTCTTTGTGTTCCTTGTGGTGATGACTTGTTGATGATATATTGCTGATATATGTTGCTAATATGTGTTCACATATAATTGGTTATAAATGACAGCAATGAGTAATGAGTTAATGGTGATTGTTAACTAAGGAGTTTTGTGTAAAAGGGAAGTTTTGGGAAAAAGAGCCCTACACTGTTCAACCCCCACTCTCAGTGTAGTCAGTGTGTCCAACATTTGGTTTCAGAGAAAGCCTTCACTATAAGCCTTAAAAATCTTGGAGGATATCCATGGACACACAAATGGATGATGAAGTTCCAATCCTTGATGAGGAAAACTAGTCTACTTGGAGAATAGAGATGAGAGTACATTTGAAGGAAATGGGAATAGCTATTTGGAAGGCAGCCATTGGTGGATCAGTTTCCATGAAGAACAAGTCAAAGTTTGTGGCTCAAAGGGAAGGAAAGAAGAATGATGCATTGGCTCTTAATACCATTCTTAGTGGAGTTTCAATCCCTATCAAAGAGAGCATGGGACAATGCACTTCCGCCAAGGATCTATGGCTAAAGCTAGAGAAGACATATCAAAGCAAGAAAGACGATATTGAATACCAATCCATCAATATCATCAAAGGTAAAGAATCTCCAAAAATTCTTGATTTCATTATTTCTAAATGTAAGCTTGAAAACGTTTCAAATGAAGACAAAGAATCAAGTGATGATAGCACAAAGGAAAATCCTGAGGACATTTCAAATGAAGGCAAAGAAGCATCTGATGATGTTGGAAAAAAGGAATATCTTGAAGACATTT
This sequence comes from Picea engelmannii, assembly GCA_009831015.1. NCBI lineage: Eukaryota > Viridiplantae > Streptophyta > Pinopsida > Pinales > Pinaceae > Picea > Picea engelmannii. The sequence goes on along the minus strand of ML792439.1, from coordinate 305,619 downwards.
CAAATGAAGGTAAAGAATTATCAAAAACCCTTGATTGCAATATTTCAAAAGATGATGATGTTGAATTTTTCTCTACAAGTGAAGAAGAAAATCTAGAGATAGTTTATGTAGAATTTGATGGTAATTATCCCATGGAGAGAATAGAAGAAAATATATTAGAACTTCAAAAGAAGTTTTAATATGGTTTATATGAATATAGAAATGACCATTATTATATAGACTATATCTATATTTCGGATAACACTAAAAAGTTTCTTAAGAAGAGTCAAAGGCATATCTTAAAGTTAAGGGAAATGCTCAAGGAACAAGAAGAGAGTAATAAGACTCAATTAGAATGAAAAGGATCCACGTAGATGATAAGAAGGTAGATGATGAGATTAGAAAAAGTCTAGAAACTATTGTCCATCTCAAGACCCAAATTGAAGAAGCCAAATGGATGAAAGAACTATTGAAGAATCAAATAAATGAAAAGGAAGAGTCATGTCATAAGTTAGAAGCTAAAGTTGTTGATCTTAGAAATAAAGTATAGAAGTCAAATAAACTCTTGATTAGCTCACAAATCTTGAATGAGATCTTGGAAAGCCAAAGATCACCAAATGATAAATCAGGTCTTAGATACAAGAAAGAAGCTACACATGTTGAAGAAAGCACCTCAAAGAAGCATGAGGTAAGTCCATCAAAGCATTAAGACAATGTTGCAAATCAACCATCTACACAAGGCAAAGAAAATTTCAAAAGAAAAAAGCAAGACATCAAGAAGTTGTCTTTGGGACACCAAAGCAAAGGTATGAAAGTATTTTTCATGGGCATTGTTATTCATGTAGTGAATACGGTCATAAATATTTTGAATGTAGAGATTATGCGAGGAGATATAATGGAATATGTTTTAACACCATAAGGTTTTGGAGATGTGATCAAGTAGGACACATTGGTGTTCACTGTAACACCATGAGATGCTATAGTTGTAGTGGATTTGGCCACAAATCCCAGGATTGTTGGAACACAAAAAAAACTTCCATGATGAGAACTTCACATAGCATGGCTAGAAGAAGGAATGAAGTAAGGAAGGGAGACATCTTTGAAAAGATGGATGCTCGGAGCTCAAGTTCTGAGAAGAAGGGACACCTTCAGAAGTGGGTGAAGAAGACTAAGCAGCCAAAATAGAATGGAAGCCTTAAGGGAAGCTCTAGTAAGTCATGTACTGAAGCATTGTTAAGAACCATAATAGATCTACAAATATAATCACCAAAATACTAAATACACAATAGATCCACAACGCAAGATAGAAGAAACCACACTTTATTATAAGAAAACCCTTGAGGTAGGGAAACACCATACAATGGATCATATTATGGAAGGGATCCTCTCCTATTCACTTGCCTCTTCGAGGGGGCATCCTCCTATTGAGCTACTGCTCCACAATACAATACTTCTCTTCATGTCCCATTACATCGCTTGAACCCCTTTATATAGTGATACCATCACTTAAGAACATTATAGAGAAGGAATCTTCTAGAAGTAGAACCTTCTAAGAAGTCCTCTTACATTTATTATATCTAACTACCCATTTATTATATCTAACTACCATAGTGGGCCTTATTTAATAATATAGTGGACCTAGTCCACCTTACATTGAATGTCCTCCACTGTTATCACTATGGGCCCTCTGCTATCACTATCCCCCCCCCCCACACTACCTCTCTAGCTACCTTACATTCCATCACCCTTATGAAAGCATTGTCCTCGACGCTTAATGTACAACCATATACCAGGGTCCCATGGATAAGTGTTGACCCTAGTGCTAAAAGACTAGAGAACCAGGGTCCCATTGAGAAATGATAGCCACCATGCTGAAGTAGTCCAACTTCCATTGTAAACCAGGATCCCATGTCCAATTGCTCATGTGAACCCCACATGGAAGATATCGGCACCCAATAACCAACTGAAAATGATGCTCCCAATATTGACACCTATCTGTTGGCAGCCAATTAAATTTTTTCTATTGTCCTATAAGTTGCCTACACCTATGTCTTCTGAACTTCAAATTGTCATCTCATTTTTCAAACAGATGATATTTTCATTTCTTGCGACACTTGCAAATTGGTCTCCATTTAGTTTTCACAACTGTAAGCGTGAAAATTCCTCCATCGTTATTTGAACTGTCATATTGATATTTTGAATGACACTTACCTTTGGTTTATCATTATGTGGCTGAAAGGATTTTTGAACTATGCCCATTTGGACATTTTTACTTTGATTGTGTAACTTCATTTTATTAAATTTATGAGGCATTGAGCATGTGGGTTTATACTTGATTCTATGAATTGCATAGGGGTCATGGTTTATTTTTGTTTTTATATATATGATGTGATCCTTATTGTTATTCTTTTATAGCTCTTGGCTTGTCAATTTTATGAATTCCATTGGCACAATGGTTTAAAACTTTTGATTAAAAGATTTATGCATTGATGCGTGGTTAACACCCGGTGTTGGTTTCATGTTGAATGACAATGGTTTGAAAAAACTATAGTTAATGGCGCGTTGGCATATCACTCATCGTTTGATTCTTTGGTTGGTCGAATGATAAGGTTTTGAACTATGCTATGATTGACTGAACAGATGTGGAATTCACCGGTTGTACTTTGTCATAACTATTATGCATGGCGGTGAATAACTCCACCACCCTCACATGCGCACATTAATGCTCTCCCCTTTGATCGTTCATTGTGGTTAGACCAAATGACTCTGCTCCTATGTGTTGGTGATTTCGAACCAAACCCTTACCATGTGCTCGCACCATGGCTCCAGTCGTGAGGGCCGAACCCAATGGCAACCAGGCTCTGTTGATGTTCGACAGTGCCTGCAATGACCTCAAGGAGAATGGGTGGCTTCCATTTATACAAAAAATTGAGGGTTTTAACCTCTGCGTTGCTAGACGATTCGCCATGACCTTTGATGGTTGTCGAGCCAAGGTCGACGGTATTCAATTGGAAATTGATGAGCAGTTTATCAGTCTTGCTACAGGTTTTCCTGCCACTCGACAACAATGGTCCAAGAATTGCAAAGTAGAGGAGGTCCCTTGGACACTACTCTTCCAGTCGCGTAGAGTTATCTCTTGTGATAAAGGTTTACCCGTGACCATGCTTAAACAACGTTGGCATGATTTATTGATGATAATCAAACAGTTTATCACCTGCGAAGGTCAGTACGAGTTTGTTTTCTTACACCACCTTCATTTGCTTATGGTTTTTATGGGTTATCAGCTTAATATGCCCTATTATTTGCATAGAAGCCTGTTTAAAATGTCAAAGAAGTACAAAAGGAACCAGGCTAATAATAGCCTTTTTCATTATGGGTTGGTTAAGATTATTGTTATCTGTCATCTGACTCTATGCAGATATTGTTGGAGTAATTTCCTTGCTCGGAATATTTTTGGGGATTCGAACCCACCACAGGTTGAAAAACCTGTGGTGAGCGAGGACAAGGCTGTACCCCCAGTACCCTACAACATCCTGCTACCTAAACCCTTGGCCGACTCACCTATCGACCTACCCCACTCTGTAACTAAGGGTGTTGAGACTGATAAGCCTTTGGGTAAAAAGCCTAAGGCAAAACCCACTGTAAACTCCAAAGGCAAAAAGAATGCCCATTTGATTTCGCGGATGGCAAGAAATAAGCCAAAACCCCTGTCGATCCAAACCCTATCTTGTTGAGTGAAGACTCCGACTCGGAAGTGGAGCGTTTCTTGGCTAGCGAATACCCCTATTTGCAAGGTTTGTGTGTCGAACCCTCGTATGACTTTGTGTCAAACCTACCCCCCTGCCTATAGAACGACCCTATCTACCCAGGCATTAAGCTGCCTTGTGAATCCCCCGGTCATTCATCTAAACCTTCTCCTGCTCTGTCTGAATCTACAGTGCCACCCTGTGATCCATGCAGCTTATGGCTAGAAAGATATTATCTTGATGTTCCGATTCTGCAGTCAAGAATTCACTCTTTGGAGGACCAGGTTGCACGGCTTACCAGTCAAAAGGCTAAGTTACAAGCCACTGATAAGAAACAAAGGACGACAGGTTCCATCTTGTTTAAAAATGTGGAATCAGCTACAGCGGTCGTGAATTCTATGTTGGCATAATTTGAGCAGGCTCACACAGGTATGTTTTGATATCGCTTGTTTATATAACGAATTCGAATTTGGTTTTGAATAGCTCTGATTACAACATTGATTTGCTCTGTTACATTGTATGCATTCTATACATAGCTATGCTTTGACTAAATGGAATTTTGTTTTCCCAGTTTAGCTTCGATTGGATTTTCATCGATTTAATTGATCTTGGTGTGGATTTGATTTGTTTGATTTAGCTAAAATGGATGCTCTGTTGTCAATTAAAGTCGTTTGTATCTATTCTAGACAAGAGCTATTTCTCATATTCAATTTTGAACACAACCACATTTTGATTCAATTTCGTTATAATGTATACGCTATGATTGGCAACAATTTTGATATGGTTAATTGTTACATTTTTATGTTCATATGACTTTCGACCAACTCGAATACAATTCGGATTATTTTCAATGTGATTCTGTACAAATTCACCCAAATCGTGAATAGATTCAATTCATAACAGTTATACCCAGCTAGTTAATATGCATTGGTTTATTGATTAGTTCCACCATGTTATCGGTTGGATTCGTAATAGCAATGAATACTCTGTTTGAATTTGATTCATAGAATGAGATTGACTATATCCAAATTCACGATTTATTTCTATAATTAAACTCAGTCGTGATTTGTTTCGATTAATTGCCCAGTTTGCAATTATAACTTCTGTTGATTCTATTAAGATTGCAACCACAATTAATCGATCATGTCTATTGACTGTGCAAGGATTAATCACAAATTCGGTTGGGTTGATGCTGTTACGTATGATTTTGTTTACACATAATTGAAATAGTCTTTCCATCTGTGTATTCAATTAAACGATTTGAATCTTTTGCTACATCATTATATCTATAATGAGTGGATGATGGTTGTGTTGGATTAGATCGTATCACATACGATATGACTCATTATTTATTTCATTTGGATATGAAACAGTCTTGTTACTGTTTGACCCGATTTTTTTTTATAACAGAAAAACAGAGTATTCTTTCCCCTGTTTTCGATTGAATCATTTTTTATTCTTTTTAATGTTTAATAATAAAATCATTAGTGATTCGTTTTAAATGGTCATTGGAAGAAAATTGGTTTTAATTATTTTAAAAGATTTGATTTGATTTCGATTCTGATCCTGTATGTTATTTTAGACTAGCTACAGAATCAGGTGATTATGTAGCTAAGTCTATAGGATTAGTTTTTTATTGTTTTGCTAATAAAATATCTTTCTAACTTGTTATTTTTGGTCTATTGCAGATGAATTCGAAATTACAGTGGATTTGTTGAACAGTTAGGGGATATTTGAAATATTCTGATGTCATTTTAGTTTCCTAGTTTAGTTGATTTTGGGAATATCTTCCCAGATTATGTAAACAGTTTGATACTATCCACAGGGAGGTTTTACCCTGTGGAAAGACTTATATATACTTATTATTTTTGTAATAATGATCGTCCTCATTCGTGGGAGAACAAGGATATGGAATTTTAATACAGACTGAGACAGAATTTGATATTCTGCTACAGCTTTAGCTTCTCATAATATCAATATTTTGTTTTATGTTTATATGTTTCTATTTGCATTTGGTTAATGACTACTTTAGCTATCTTAATCTTTGCAAATGATATGTTTTGATCAATATAATCCATATATGATTTCTTCCAAGCATTAAAAAACCATAGCAATTGCTTAGTTCAGTTTGTGAATGACAGATTTCTCTTCTTCATAAGTTGAATTATTAAATATAAGTTTTTGCATAACAGGTTTCCCTTATTGCAGAGATTTATAAATCATATAATTGTTATGATTTTTTATGTCTTGTTTGTCCTGTAAACAAATCAAAGAGCAGCGCAGCCTATCATTTACGAGAATCTTATGAATCATCCGGTGCAATTTTCCTTCCTCCGACCAGCTTCGAAGTCATCATACACAGGGAAAATTGGAGCGTTTCCAAGTCAGTTTGTCATTCTTTTTGGTACATTTATTAATAGTTTAGTTTAGATATAAGTTTAGTTTAGATATATATGTGTGTGTTTAGTATATTAGATCGTTTTATTTCAGTAAGTTTTATTTCTTGTTCATAAAATCATAAAAATCAAAAATATATCTCTGGCTGTCTTAGGGCAGAAAGCAAATGATTTTTACAGGTTTTATTCAAATCTGCAAGTTGTAGATAATGTACATTTGTGAATAAGTGGTAATTCAATTAGTAATTAGACAGTTAATCATTAGATTTAGTGTAATAGTAATTAGTAGTTTTGTATATAGAATAGTTAGAGTAGTTTATATTTAGTTTTAGTTTAATTTATTTAGTATTTTGTTTTAATTAGATTAGTGTATTAGTTTGTTTTTATTTATTGTTAGTTTCTTGTATTTAGTTTTAGTTAGTTTGTTTTAGTTAGTTTTATTTGTTTTAGTTAGATTAGTTAGTTTAGATTAGTTTTCTCTTTGGTTTTCTTAGGACCTTAGAACGGCCAACGGAGCCGTTAAACCCGTCAGGGTGGTTCATTCCAAACAGCTTGGGTTATTAGACAACCCCGGACCGGTTCCATTCTCTCAGTTGACAGACGGTCGATTTCGCCCATCAACAAATGGCGCTAGAAGGAGGGCATGAACTTAATTAATGGCACGAGGCGGTCGCAAGACTCCTCCCCCCCCTAATCGCTCACCTATAGTGACTAGAAGCCATTCACAAGATAATATTCCCCCTCAAACAGCAACTACTTCAATCGAAGATCTGCAGATCACAGTTGAGCCAGTAACCCCTAATCCTACAGGTGGTGACACACAAGAGATTATCCGTCAATCTCTTATTAAAAAACATAGTGCCTTAGCTCATATTAGGCAACCAAACCGTCCGTGGGGTCAACCTTTAGACTTCTCTGATATCAGAGAACAATTGGGTGATATTAAACTCACTGTGAATCCTATAGATCCAATCACAAATCCTGTTGCAGGAGGATCTTGGATACCTCCTTCACCACCTCCCTCATCTCCTTCCTCTTCTGGAGGAGATTCCTCTTCAGATGAAGGCAATTCACCTTCTCATCCTTCCACACCCACTACCCCAATGGCAAATCAGAACAACCCTGCTAGACCTTGGTTGGACCAGGATGTTGTAGTTGTACCTGGAGCCCAGCACCCTTTACCTAAGCACCCGGAGAAATGGCTTCCTAAGTTTGATCCCAATTCAAAACAGATAGTTGAAGATCATATCAAAAAATTTATGTTAGCCATTAGACTCATCAATGTTGAACATGAAGACGTTGTCTGTAGGTTGTTCCCTTATACTTTTGAGGGTAATGCATCCACTTGGTACTTTTCCCAACAACCCCATACCATAATGTCTTGGGAAAGGTTTGAGTCATAATTTTTGGAAAAATTTGGAGATGGTAAACCTCCGGAAGTCTTAGTCATGGATCTTTCAAGCTTAAAAATGAACCCAAAAGAAAAAGTTAAAGATTTTAATCAAATATTCCTAACGCTTAAAAATCGAATCCCTGCGGATTATATGCCTGCTGAGAGGCTTGTAATAGCTTATTATACTAAAGAATTACATCAAAGTATAGCTATTTGGGTTAAACGATCTAAAAAGGCCACGTTGTTAGAAGCCTTCGAGGAGGCTAGTCAGATTGAAAAAGACATACTTAGTCTTAAGAACTCTTCTAGCAACGAAATTGAGATTATTTCTTCTTCGAAAAAGAAGATTGAAATTCCCCCCAGACCCACACAAAGTAAAACACAACCTGAAAACTCTGATTTGGAAAATTTAACTAAAGTTGTACAAAAATTGTCTAATCAAGTTATAGATTTAAAAAGGTCAACTGAAGAAGCTTCCTCGAGTAAAGGACCCTACAAACCCCCTTTCCGAAAGCCTTTTCCTACCAACCAGCCTAATCCAAACCCCGAAGGCTTGAACCTAGAAAGTTTGCAATGTGCCCTTCAGACAATTCTAGAAGCCCAAGATAACTTGATGCCTCCAGAAATCCCTCACGAGGAGGTTGAACAGGAAATAGCTCAAGAAGAAGAGTCTTCTCCAAACATCTTTGGACACTTCTCAGATAGCATCTTCCAAGCTAACTTCGAGA
>ML792439.1:222160-287983 GCA_009831015.1 Picea engelmannii | reverse complement strand
TCTTCTTCATAAGTTGAATTATTAAATATAAGTTTTTGCATAACAGGTTTCCCTTATTGCAGAGATTTATAAATCATATAATTGTTATGATTTTTTATGTCTTGTTTGTCCTGTAAACAACTCAAAGAGCAGCACAGCCTATCATTTACGAGAAGCTTATGAATCATCCGGTGCAAGTTTCCTTCCTCCGACTAGTTTCGAAGTCATCATACACAGGGCAAATTGGAGCATTTCCAGGTCAGTTTGTCATTCTTTTTGGTACATTTATTAATAGTTTAGTTTAGATATATATGTGTGTGTGTGTGTGTGTGTGTGTGTGTGTGTGTGTGTTTAGTATATTAGATCGTTTGATTTCAGTAAGTTTTATTTCTTGTTCATAAAATCAAAAAAATAAAAAATATATCTCTAGTTGTCTTAGGGCAGAAAGCAAATGATTTTTATAGGTTTTATTCAAATTTGCAAGTTGTAGATAATGTACATTTGTGAATAAGTGGTAATTCAATTAGTAATTAGACAGTTAATCATTAGAGTTAGTGTAATAGTAATTAGTAGTTTTGTATATAGAATAGTTAGAGTAGTTTATATTCAGTTTTAGTTTAATTTATTTAGTATTTTGTTTTAATTAGATTAGTGTATTAGTTTGTTTTTATTTATTGTTAGTTTCTTGTATTTAGTTTTAGTTAGTTTGTTTTGGTTAGTTTTAGTTTGTTTTATTTGTTTTAGTTAGCTTAGTTAGTTTAGATTAGTTTTCTCTTTGGTTTTCTTAGGACCTTAGAACGGCCAACGGAGCCGTTAAACCCGTCAGGGTGGTTCATTCCAAACGTATTGGGTTATTAGACAACCTCGGACCAGTTCCACTCTCTCAGTTGACGGACGATCGATTTCGCCCGTCAACACTATCATGTGGATCCAAATAAGAATATCCATCCACATAGTGGGAGATGATCAAATATGAATTTGGAAGGAACAATACCATTGTAGAATATGCAGGTTGGATGCTAGTAACTAGCTCCTGATGTGGGACATTGATGTTCTTTACAAAAGGTGGAGTAGAGTCATCAAATAAAATATGAAAGTGGTTGTCATCCCAGAAATGACAACTATCCATATACCAATCATCACAATCGGCCTCAAAATAATACCAAGAATATATTTCTTGATTATATTCATCCCTGATGTGTACCATAAGAAATCTCTCCTTCATGATATCCAATGAATCTTGAATACTACGAAAACTATCATTGAGTCCATCTGCAAGGTCATGCAATCTAACATCCAATGTGTCATAGAATTGGGATTTCAATGCTTCAGTAATTTGTAGAATTTCTTTGAGGGTTTGAGAGGAAATAGCCATATGATCACCCTATGAATTCTTTGGTCCCACATCTGTCATGAAAAAACCCAAAAAATAGAACAATAAGTTATGGCAGAAAATCGCGGTTTTTTCTGGAAAAACCCTAAAAAACTGTTGAATTTAAAATGCTCATAACTTCACATCCCGGACTCTGTTTAAACTGATTGTTTTTTTTTAAATTGGGTGAAATTGTGAGAGAAACTTAGATCTGTAATTTGTTTGGGCAAATTCAGCCTTCATCTACTACATAAATAAATAAATAAATCACGTCGTCGTCCATAGAAAAAACCCTGAAAAAATGCAGATTTTAAAACTTCAATATCTTGACTTCCCGGACTCTGTTTCAAATGATTTTGTTTTTTCAAATTGGGTGCTTTTATGAGAGGAAATAAGATCTACAACCCGTTTCTGCAAATTTTTCACAGAAAGATACCAAAAATTGTTGGAATGTCGCGTCTCTCTTTTTTCTTCTCCGAAAAAAAAAATCTGCAAAAATAAAAAATATTTGTCGACAATGTCTGCCAAGGAAAGTGCTCTGATACCACTTGTTAAGAACCAGAATAGATCTACAAATATAATCACCACAAATACTGAATACACAATATATCCACAAAGCAGGATAGAAGAGACCACACTTTATTATAAGAAAACCCTTGAGGTAGGGCAACACCATACAATGGATCCTATTATGGAAGGGATCCTCTCCTGTTCACTTGCCTCTTCGAGGGGGCATCCTCCTATTGAGCTACCACTCCACAATACAATACTTCTCTTCATGTCCCATTACATTGCTTGAACCCCTTTATATAGTGCTACCATCACCTAAGAACATTCTAGAGGAGGAATCTTCTAGAAGTAGAACCTTCTAAGAAGTCCTCTGACATTTATTATATCTAACTACCATAGTGGGCCTTATTTAATAATATAGTGGACCTAGTCCACCTTACATTGAATGGCCTCCACTATTATCACTATGGGCCCTCTGGGCCCCCCCACTACCTCTCTAGCTACCTTACAAGCATACGCGGGTGACAGTGGTATCAGTCGTGTACATACGCAGGTTGACCTTGAATAGGGCGCGTACATACGCGAGCTATTGTGAAACACACTGTGTATATGTGGTAAACCATTGGGAAAAGGGCAATGCACTTGGGTTTCATCTTGATGTGATGGTATAACTCTATGTTGCAGGGTCTAACATGGTTTGTTGGAGGTTCTGACTCTGTTTGCTATAGGTTTTCATGATCCTATATTGATTTATGCAAAGTGATGATAAAAATTAATGAAAGGCCATCTTGGATGCATGGCACTAACCCATGAGTGTGGATTGAGAAATTTTTTGTTAAATAACAATGTTGGTTATTGCAGTGAAGTTATGGCACCTTGGTTATATGATGATGATGCTAGCTAGATATGTCATTGATCTATTGAAGCATACTATTAGTACATTGGTAGAGACACCTACTGTTGAAGGAAAATCTCCCTGCGGATAGGTAGATATCCTCTTGAGAGCTAGACTCTTAACTCTTAAGACAGAAGATGCTTAACATGGACACTGACTTCCTTTCAGATCTATACAAACTAACGTATGAGGAGGAAGGAGAAAAGAAGTACCTTTTACCGACGTTTGTCTCCGCACGCTCCGAGTTGAGCTCCAATCTTTCGCTCCTCGATGAGACCTGTAGACAAACAATAGTACAACCACTTCCTACTCTATTGATATTAGCTTGAAATAGACCTATCTATCAGAGACAAGTTCATGTGATTAAACACAAACTAGAAAGAAATAGGCCAAGCGTGTCATATTGTTGAGAACCATGACAGAAGTAACTTATGACCGTAGATGCGAATGCGGCATCTTCATCGAGTCCTCTTTGTCTAACCCTTGCTCAAAAGATCCATGATCCGGATGACAGCAACTTCATTGATTACTTTCCTCCAGTTCATTGTGTGTTTCCCATGAGATCATAGGTTACATGCTTCCAATTATTCTTCGTTTCCACCATGATAGAGCCTATTTATATAGGTTTAGAGAGGCCTAACCTCTTGAGGTATCTTTAGGGTAAGTTGAGGATTTCCCTCCTTAAGCCAGGGATCTTCTCCTAAGATCATGGTTGAACCACAAATTCGAAAACAACTGCCTTCCAATATTGAAAGATCTTCCCCTTATTCTCCTCAACAAATCAACTGCTGCCCGGAATAGGTAGCACTCCCTCAAAAAGGCCATCAGAGCGCTATAGTGCTCCCTAGTAGGCTTTAGGGGGGCGCCAACGCTCTTAAAATCCATAGCGCTCCCTCAGAAGGGTTGTTTGGTGTTATAATGCTCTCTAGCACTTTATAGGGGAGCGCCAACACTCCTAAGGGTGATATAGGGGAGCGCTCTCTTCTAAAACCTTAGATTGAAAGCTTCTTTCAAGTGGCAAGAGGTACTTAACTTCAGCTAACCATCCCTCTTCCTTCAAATCAAGTGTTTGAGGCATTTTAAGTGTCTTCTTAATGTCATTATAAGTATGACATAGGTATCATGGCAGTATGCTTTGCTTGACACTTGCGACACTTATCAAAGCGAGTAATGTTGACGTGTAACAAATTTCCCCCCAAAGTATGAAGTTAGAAGATGAGAACTGATAAATGAAATGCTTTGTAGACTTTCAAGCAAGGGTATAGATGCGGAGAACCTGACAAAAGCTGCACACAAACATCCAACAAATATTATGACATGTTTCAAACCCAAGGAAAGCATACCTATGCTTGGGTGATCAAGACTTGCAAGATATGGCCGCCATAAAATACATTGCGGATCCATAATTGCATTGATAAAAAGGTATAGCCACCGAGGATACAGTGTGGATCTATACTCTGATGACCTGAACTGATCGTAGCCACGAAAAATACACAGTGGATCTACGAGATGACAAGACATAGCCACAACCAATACAAAGTGGATCTATGTAACAGTATATGTGTCATTGTTCAAGAGAAACTCCTTCGCACCCTGGGCAAAGTACATATCAAAGTGATCACTCAACCCAGGGTCTTCTTATCGATCCTGATGTAGTATGAATATAACCATGTGAATAGATGTCTTGATGTCAAACATGGCAGAAACCACTTGATTACTAGTCATTGATGTAAACCGTTAACAAGTGCGAGGGAGATCACCATTAATGTCAATGATTCCCAAGGTACCCTAGTACATTCCAACGAATGTGAATGGATGAGCTGGAGTCGAACATCCGTGGAATCATCCGATCAGAGGTCAATGATGTAAACCCACTTTCGAACATGAGGAAGTCTGCCATTGAGGCATGCAGGTCCCAAAGTACTAACTGGTTTCTAAGTCTAGTTCCTGGATAATGTGTTGAAGTCGACAGGAATAGACTCGTCGAAGGAGGGCCTTGATGTATCCCCCATCAACGACACGAAACGGACACAGAGATGTAATTGGTAGATCACATGAACATGGACTGACACGGGTATTGAGAAAAGATATTTGTGATCGTTGACTCTCGAGGTGGATACTTCCCTTGAACACTGAGGCATGAGAGCAGAAACATGACATGGACCAAAACTTGATGATGCAGTGGATGTTGTGACTTACGTCAGGTGACCCAAAGGAGTGAAAGAAACTCAAAGGATTGGCTCAGTGCAGAGGCTCAGTGGATTATAATGCGTGCAAAAGACAAAGTGCCATGTTCAAGGGTGACTCTAAGAATTACTTGGTAATGTTCTCAAGAGACTGCATTGCTTGTTTCTTTCAAAATTTTCCCCATCCAGATAGATGAGTACCTCTTTTTAATTTAATGAGCTCGAGGAGGGTAACACATGCTCGATATAACTCACCTTTGGTAAGTTCCTCTTCCTTTGTTTAATGAACTGGAAGAAGTAAGGGTTTGGTCTCATACGGGCCTGTCGATGTTCATTTTAGTGAGTCCAAAGACAGAAAAATCGAAGGTTTTTCATGATTATAGAGTCTAGAAAAACACTTAAAAGAGAAATCTCTCAGTTCCTTTTTCGTACAGTTAGTCTCACAAGGCCGAAAAAGAGATAAACTACCACTCGAAAGATGCCCTTTCGAACCTTTTAACGAGTGTGAAAGGAAGCAAGATCACTCGATGATCTTTTCATATTTAGAGAGTCTGAAAAGAGTTTAAAGATGACTCCAGGGGGTTCCTTTTTTGTGTGTCCATATGGGTCCGAAAAAGAGATAAAAGTCTACCCGGTGCGTTCTTATATTCTCGAGCTTGAGAACGAACTAAGACTATGCTCGTGGATGTGACAAGGTAAACAAACGATCAGAACTGCTTTGAAACCTGTAGTGTCAAAACTGCAATCTAGAGGTTTAGTGAGGCCATTATATTGTCAAAGAAACCCACAAATAACTATACCTTATCAAAAATGGAAATTTATAAGTAGTAATACAAGAAAAATCTTCATTCACCATTTCATTTCGCATAAGGATTTGTAGCAGTGGAGATTCTCATTTTGGAAGTGGATATTGTTTTGCTTGATACCGGAGCTACGGTTGACCATTTCTCTCATTGTTTGGACCAGGTAGATCTTCATCTCCCCTTTTTTCAATTACATGGTTCAATATTTGTTTTCACAGCAATATTTAAATTAAAAAACAAAGCCCTAGGTTGTTCCAAAAAAGATCAAATCGGCCTCTATTGAAAACAATGGGAAAAAGATATTTGTTTACAAAAACGTTTTTAGAGGGTGGTAGTATAGATGTCAACGCCTTGATACTTGGGTAGATAGGTCATTTTTGTTAGGGAATCCATAAAAAACTCAAAAATATGCCCACGCAGCCATTATGGAATTTTTTTTTAATTTTAAAACATTTTATTGTTGCGTGATGATTATTGAATGATAAAAAGAGGGCGTGGTCCTTTTTGAACAGTATGGACAATAGATTTCAAGTTTTTAAATTGCTTAAGAAATTGTCGAAAAATTGAATAATGAAATTCTTTTTTTTTTTTTTGTAGGTGATTTCGGCAATGACCATGATTGAGTGGAAGGAACGGGAGCATGAGATCGATGATTTGGCTACTTTGTGGAGTCCCCGTACACAGGCCACGTTGAGAGATTGTGGCCTTCTGAAATTATTCAAATTGCAAAAGATGAAAAAAGAGATTCTTCTACTTGAGCACATAATCAGTTTGTGGGATGTCGCAGAGCAAGGGTTTCGGATCGGAACATAGCTTCTAACCATTGAGTTGGAAGATGTATATTTCTTGACTTGCCTCTCGAAAAGAGGGGTTCCTATAGATTTTTCCGGACAGAGGGCGCTTCCTGAGCAAGTGGGTGTGTATCTGGCACGTCATTGTGTCCTAGGAGCAAGACTGGTAGGGGGTAGAATCCAAATCAAGGATATTAGAGAGTTACCCCTTCAATCTATTTTGTTCGCCATCACGAGTGTGACGAAAATCACTAGCGCACATCTGGCGTCGAGATCACAGGTAGCTTATGGCATACAATGTTTGGAGCCAACACTGTTTAACTGGAGCGCAGGGTTTCTTCGGAATGTGAAGGAACAGGTTTTGAGGTGTAGGATGGGGAAGAAACAGTTTGGATATGGTTCTTTCTTGGTCTCATTCTTCTTAGAGCGCATCCCCCAGATGCAGCCTCAGATTGCATTGGCAGTACGACCAGTGGGAGAACCACGGATGGAACGGTGGACTAGTCTGTCTCCGAGACTAGTGGCAGAGTCATAGTTCCATTTCATCGGTGACTTCTTCGCTTGGCTGAGATGCCAATATCTTTGGATAGAAGACTTCCCATATGCCGAGGTGGACTTTTGTCAGAGCATGGATTTGATTCTACCAGTGGGGGAAGATTGGGATGCGTAAGGTGAGAGACTAAGCAACACCTTGTCTCGTTTTGTTTTAAGTTTTTTTTTTAACATATGTATGTTTTTGTTTTGGGTACGTAGAAGAGTTTTTTTTAATGGATGTATTGTTTCCAACATGCAGAGAAGGGAGTAGTGTGCTCGGCTAAGATACCAATACCAGGACGTCACGGGGGTGCTCTGATTGTAGTAGATCCGGGGGCACCAGCGATAGGTCTCTGGGAGGTTGAAAGAAACCTTCAAGGCCTCACGATGGGCATTCCCCCTCTATGGAGGAGAGAAGTGCCTTTACATCTACAGAGACACACTGTGGAGCTGCCAGAGAATGTTAATTCTCTACTGAGATGCATAGTGTGCGCAGTGATATGTTACTCTCAGCACAATGCAGTGCAGAGAGATTAGAGTCTCTCTGGCGATTGTATATTTTGTATGACTTGTCAGATGATGTTGTATGGGTGTAAAGACCCAAAATTTTGCTCTTCCAGATGTAATCAAAACATTTTTAGTCACGCTATGTATATATATACAATTCTGAGTTTTTACAGTGCCAAAAAATTTGTACATGATGATGCCTTTAATGTGATGTGTTTTAATTTACATGTGATGTATAATTGGTTTTCCTTCATGAAACCTTATCTATTGGCGAGATACCGATCCATGATGTAATTAGCTAATGAATATGAAACATTGTTGAGTTCTCTTGGAATATGTCTGTATTCGATGCAATCAAATATTTGTTCAAGATGACGAACTTGTAGGTGGAGACATAGCAGGATAGGATTACGAATAACGTAGATACGATTGAGTTGAAAGACCACGAGTTGGGAGTCTAGGTTAACAATGATATGAGAGATGCCTAGGGAGGAGGCTTGGGTAAAAAGTCTGATGACGACATGATATTCTGCCATGTTATTATTCATTGGTCCTAAGCAAATACCTCCTGAACTCACCACCTCGTCAAATTGGTAAATGACCCATGTTGTCGAAGCAATGTTCTGGGTGTGTCGACTAGCGCCATCCGCAAACCCAACAAATATAGAAAATGAAGACGTCATCTGCGCATGAAAACATGAGGCACAGTTATGAGTGGCAAAGGCAAATACTTGAGCACGCAAAAGAAATAGACACACCAAACTAAAATACAATAATGTACAACGTACACATGCTAGGTGATCTAGGCATAGTACTTTTTAAGGTAAAGCCCGTTCCGGGGCTCTCCTAGGGAAATTCCATCATAATCGACTAACTCATAGGCACCTCTATGCAGAACACGTTTCACAATGTAAGGGCCATGCCACAGAGGCTCTAACTTACCTGTCCCTAGTTTTTCATGAGCCTGGTCATAGATGAGGACTAAGTCTCCTTTTGCAAAAGTCCAAGGATGGATGGATTTGTCGTATTGATTTTTTATCCATTTTTGATGTGCCTTGTTAACAAGAGCGGCATAACGACGTGTTTCATCCAGTTTGGTTAGATATAAGAAACGTTCTTCTTCAACAGAAGTATGGGTTAGGAGTTCTACTTTAAGTTTTAGAGATGGAATTTCACACTCGATTGGTAAAACAGCTTCGATGCCATACACTAACTAGAAAGGAGTAAACCTAGTTGCGGTTTTCATGGAAGTACAGTAAGCCCAGAGAGCAGAGAAAAGTTGTAGATGCTAGGATGTCTTATTTGCCCCTACCATGTGTTGAATCATGGTTTTGAGGACCTTGTTGATGGCTTCAACTTATCCGTTGGCCTAAGGATAGTATGGGGATGAGTTTTCATGGAGAAAACCCAACTTGGCATGCAATTCACTCATCATCTGGTTCTTAAAGTGTGCACCGTGATCAGCGATAATGGCACGTGGTACACCAAAACGAGTTATGATGTGGTTAAAAACAAAAAGAGTTGTGGTATGACCATCGTTCAGAAAGGTAGGCATAGCCTCAGCCCATTTTGTAAAGTAGTCGACGGCGACGATTATATAACCGTGCCCCCCGGCTGAGGTAGGCTTACATTGCATGAAATCGATACCCCACTTGGTAAAGGGGTCGATGGTGATAACGGGGTGCAATGTAGTAGGTTGGGTGCGTGCCTTTTTGTTAAAAACTTGGTAGGGTGGGCATTTTTTGACTGCCTCAATACAATCTTTGAAAATCGAGGGCCAAAAATAGTCGACACGTAGAATTTTTTGGGCTGTGGCCATCCCAGAAAGGTGACCGCCACAAGCTTCAAGGTGACAGTTGTTCAGAACGCGTTCAACTTCTGCATGAATCAAACATCGTCGAAGGATAGTATCAATACCACGGTGATAAAAGGTGTCGTCGACGATAAGATAATGATGAGAATGGTGGCGAATACGTCGACGCTCTTCACGAGAAGTGTTAGGCTGAAAGCGTTGGGTTTGGAGATAAAGGAGGATGTCTTTGTACCAAGGATCAAAGGTGCTGATGAGGAAAAGAGTTTCGTCAGGGAGGGAATCTCTAGGTTCGATATCTTCATCAGCATGGGGGAGGTCGCAGATGAGCTCCGCACACACCAGGGACTTTTTGGCTTTGGACTTCGCAAATTCAAGATCGAATTCCTGAAGGATGATGATCCATTTAGAGTATTTTCCCCCGAGAACTTGACGTGTCAAGACATGGTACATGGGGTTTGAGTCCGCAATCATCGTGGTGGTGCGTAGTAAGATGTAATGGTGAAATCTCTGGATAGCGATGGCAGCTGCCAGAGCTAGTTTCTCTACATGTGAATATCGGAGTTCAAGTCCAAATAAACTCTTACTCATGTAATAGATCACATGCTCCTCACCGTTGGGGTCCTCTTGAACTAACACCATTGCAATAGTGGAAGTGGAGGCAACTAAGTAAAGGATGTAGTCCTTTGTATACTCTGGAGGATGCAACAAAGGTGCGTGAGTCAGGGCATGCTTGAGGGCATCAAATGATCATTGAGCGATTTCATCCCAGATGAAAGGGGTGTTTTTATGCAACAACCGCATGAATCCTTTAGTTATCTCAACGTAGTTACAAATGAAACGGTGAAGGAAGTTTGCTTTTCCTTGCAAACTTTGGAGTTGAGTCAAACTAGTAGGCGGGGGTAAGGCCAGAATAGCCTTAATATTTAAAGGATCCACCCGAATATTGTCTTTAGAGACAACAAAACTAATGAGTCGACCGGATTCGACAGTAAAAATACACTTATGTGGGTTCAAGCGGATACGGTAAAACCGACATCGAAGAAAAATAGCCCGTAAGTGATCAACGTGATCTGATCGATTGGATGAGTGGGTAGGTAAGTCGTCGAGGTAAGGTTCTGCAATATGCTTGATATCGTGGAAAGCATATGACATGGCCCACTAGAAAGTAGCACCAACATTTTTGAGACCAAAAGGTAGCTTTCGATAGGCGAAAGTTCCCCATGGGCAGATAAAGGTCGTCTTATGTTGATCAACAGGTAAAATTTCAATCTGGTTATACCCGAAGAATCCATCCATGAAAGAGAAGATTACGCTCCCATCACAATTATCAATGATTTGGTCGATGAAGGGCGTAGGGTAGTTGTCCTTTGGACAAGCTTTATTGAGATCTCGATAGTCAACACAGACACGGATGGTCCCCTGTTTTTTGGCAATCGGAACAAGGTTAGAGACCCATTCTATCAAAGGGACAGGATAGATAAAGCCAGATTTTAAAAGTTTCTCAACTTCTGCCTTTATAGCTGCGATTTTCTTGGGATGAACTGGACGGAGTTTCTGTCGAACAGGTTTCGCACCTGGGTATGTCTTGATTTCATGCATGACTATCAAGGGGTAAATTCCTGGCATTTCTTCGTAGCTCCAAGCGAAGACATTGCAGAATTCTTTAAACAGAGCAGTGTAAGAGACCACTTCTTTGGGTGTGCAATTAGCACCAAGGTTAATGTTTTCCACAATGCCTTCTTTGATCGAAATATCAATAAAAATCGTAGTAGATATATTACCCATATTCCCCTCAGAAAGAGTATCTTGTGTGAGGATGGGAGATTGTGGAGAATTGGTAACATCAGAAGGGAAGACAAAGTGTATGTCTTTGTGAATTTCTTCCAAAGTCGGAAGAAAAGAGGATCGATGATGGTTATCATCCCAAGGTACGTCGTCAATACTAAGCATTTCCATTATAGATTCGTCGGAAGGGAAAATTTGGGAAATGTAATCGATTGCAGACGATAGGGAATCCAACCATGACGACATCGAGTAGGCATCAAGTGCCAATAGATGTGGGTTGTCCGGAGATGGAGAGGCGGATTGAATAGCCACGTATGTGGCATCGGCTGGGTTAAGTGGCATAGTGTCACCTATCACATCGAATTCCATAGGACTAGGTACAATCCAAGGGTCGGATGATTCCAAATATTGATAAGACATAGTCGAAATCATATTTACGGTGGCAATATGATGTGTGGTGGGTGGAAGTGGTGTAGGGAAGGTACCCATAAGGCTAGAATATTTCAACAAGCCAATACCAACGCTTTCATACATAACTTGGTGGTCTCCCAAAAAAGGAATGTTGTTGGTGACAGAGGCACGAGCATCGAGTGTACAGAAATCTAGTTGATCGATAGTGACAATTTTTCCTTGATGGGGGAATTGTACACATCGAAACACCGACGAGGCGACGATAGTCATAGCATAGAACCAACTTCTTCCAAGTAGTAGGTTGTAATCGAGGGGGGAATCGACCACCTCGACATCAACAGTAACAGTTTTTCCGCCCAACTGAATGGATAAGGATTGTAAAAGTCCATAAGGATGAAAACCTTTCCCGTCGAAAGAACGTAACATCGTAGGGGATTTGTTAAGGGTGGTTGATTTCAAGCCTTTCCAACAAGCTAAAGACATGACACAAGTAGAGGCTCCCTCATCCAAGATAATTAAGTGGATTTGTTGATTGTGAGCAACAACATCGATATGAAAAGCTAGTTGGTGGGAGAGTCGAGGTTGATGATCATCCAGGTTAAACGTGAGGTTATTATATGACTCGGGATCGAAAGCATCGATGGCAGCTAAGAGCGTTCTACGTTGGCTGGGACACTGTTGTAGAACTTCCAAAACAGACATAGCGCACGGTGCTTGAGCCAAATCTTCAACAATGTTGTAGTTTTTGGCAGCCCGTGAACTAGGATTAAAGGTAGATTTCTGGATAGTGCTCTTAGGAGGGCGTAATATGGAGTCAAATGAAGGTTTCTCGATTTGAAGTGGCCTGAACGAAGGGTTGGCAGACAGAGGACTAATGGAAGATGGTAATGGGTATAGTAAGGAACCATTAGTGGGCTTCGGCTCATCAGGTTTAATCGATGTGTCATATGTCGTAGTGTGAGTGGTCAAATTAATCTCGTTAAACATGTAAATGTGGGCACTTGTCTAGGCCTCATCATGGGATTGGTTGGAACTCCCCCCTGAAGTGGGGGTTTGAGCAACCAAAGATTGTTGTTGTGGAAAAGGTTGGGTAAGCACAGCGGGTTGTGAATTTCCCTTAAAAATCTTGGCCACTTCATTACGATGTGGACAGTCTCGAGTGTAGTGATCATTGCCACAAATGAGACATGGAAATTTTGGTTTTCGTTGTGGTTGTTTTTCGACAGCCGGGGTTTGAGGTTGATTTTTTGGTTGTTCATTATTGTTGTTTTTCTTTGGTTTATGTATTGCTTTCTTCTTGCCTCCATATTGTTGTGAAGGGGTCAATTGGACCGTATTCACCTCAGAGACTTGAGTTTGAGGGGAGGTAGAAGAGGGTGCGATCAAACTGGGAGCAGATGTCACAGCAGGCCGCTGGGTTGTTCCAGCCAACTGGGAAGTATATTGGGTTTTGACGGAGCCAATGACTCCATCCACGTGCGAGGTAGACGACGGTTTGGATGGGTCAGTAGTGGCATGGGTAGCATTTTGTATCAATTTGTACAGAGTACCGGATTGTGAATAAACCAAATCTAGGTACTGAGCTCGAGCAATAGCTTCTTCCTTAGTGACTACACCACCCATAGCAACATCACGAGCGATCTGGGGTAATAGTGATTTGGTTAACCATTCTGCTAATAATTGGTCAGGAATGACCGCTTTGATTAACCTTCATTGTCGTCTCCATTCATGAATATTGTTGAAACAGATCTTAAATTTTTATCCTTAAGGCCTAGATTTTTTCTTTTTCACGTTTCGGCTTTTCTTAAAACAAGAGTTTTGTATCATTTCTATAATCACTATACCTTTTTCAAAAAAATAGAAGACTTCCGATGCTTTTTATTTCAAAATCATTTAAAACGTGTTGAAATATAAATTTACGATTTTTTTTAAATTAAACTTTAAAGAAATTTTTGGGATTCAGAATTTCCTACAAACAAATTTTTTGATGCAAATCGAATCGTAAAACCCCGATCCCCGATTTCCTGAAACGTTGAATCTTAATTTAAACACAAATTAATTTAATATCTTCTAAGAAAGGTTAAGGGTTAAAATAATTATGCCGTGATTTTGGGATTCGTGGTTCTGTGAGAGCATGTCTCCTATCATCATGTTTCCTGAAATCCCAATTTCCGAAACCCCGATCCATAAGTCACGTTAAATTAAACTATTTCTGTTTTGGCCTTAATCGTGATTATTTAGTTAATTAAGACAAGTTAAGTCTTGTTTTTTTTTTAAAACAAGCCATCACGATTTCGTGATTTCGGAGATCGGATTTTATTAATAACACACATCTCCTGTCATCATGTTTCCCAAAATCCTGATTTCTGAAATCCCGAAAAAAGTCTAATCTCAATTAATTAACGTGCTAAAAGAGTTTAAATATTAATTAAAGCATCGCGATTTCGTGATTTCACATTTTTGGAAATCGTTTTTTCATCGACTACATACCTCTCGATATCAGGATTTCCAAAACCCTGAAAAATGAAGTTTTCAGCTTTAAATTATGATTAATATTAATTAACCTTTTCTTAAAAACAAGATTAATGGTAATCATTCTTAGGTGTTCATTTACGTTTCTCTTGCCAATTAATTAGGTTTCTCGTTTTCTTCAAAACCCAAAGGTACTTAAATACGAACATTAAAAGTGTATCTCCGTAAAATATCTTCCGCATTAAGAGCTTTAAATTCGTGACAGTTGTGCAAATCTTCTTATTTTTTAAATATATTCAAAACAAACATTCGAATGTTTGTGTTTTCATTCTAAGTTGAGCTCATTCATCCATTTTCTGTGACAGGTTTTCAATTAAACACAGAAGGCAGTGGCTTTCTCATCAAAGGAAGAAGTTGGAAATATTCAGAAATCATCTATTTCTAAACAGGTTAAAGGGGACATAATGATAAAAGTGTGGGAAACAAAACTGGCTGAATATAAACGAATAACAAGAGAAGTCAATGATGATTGCCAGGGAATTTTCGATCTCTTAGAAAGAGCTTCATTGAATATCGGAACAGATGACTGTTCTGAATTATTAGGTGAAATTAATATTGCCAAGCACCATCTAAGGTTTAAACAAAAGATGGAGGAAATGAAAACAAAGATTTCAAAAATTAAATTGATCAATATTACAGAGATCAACAAATGGATGATCACGTCAAATATGAAGTTGAAAACTATTAAATTCACAGAAAAGATGATAGAAAATCGTTTGCCCGAATCGCAGAAAAGATTTTTCTCATTTGAAGCAAATGAGATACCAGATGCTCCCAGGACTTTTGTGAAGTTTTTGGGGAAATGTGTTCAGTGTATTGAAGCGGAGAAAGGAAGTTCGTCAACACAAGCTTAAAATATTTTAAAATGTTTTTATCATTAGAAATTAGAAAGAAATTGTAAATGGTTGACATTATTTTTATGTAACCGTAATATTAGGAAGTTGATTAGTCACCAACGAGAAAATTTTGATGAAAATGTATAAATGTAGTTTCTAAAGACTGAGAAAGGGCTTCGGAATTTTTGGACAGAGCCATTTGTAATAACAGTTTTCAAATACATTAGAATATAGATCACAAACGAGATTCTAAATCCTGCAAATTTGTAGCTATGTGTTCTTCAACCCTATTTATTATACTTTGTTGAATTTTTCTTTCAATGTTCTTCTAACGAATAATCAATTTGAAGTTATCTACATCATTGATTTATATTTCATATTGGTTGGGATGTCAAATTATTTACAATTTTTCCTCTAAAATTGCTATTAGTAATTTTAAGACCTGTAAATCTTGTGTACCTTAATACTTAACTTTCGTTAGAAACCTCGTTTTCTTTCATTATTGTCTACTGAAATATGAGATTCTTTCTTGATTAAAGCCTCATGTTTTTCTGTAGTGTTTATTTGTTATTTTATGATTCTCAAAATTGTTACAAATCTAGGAAACGGCCTCGAATGTATTTACATTACTATTTTGAATTTCAAAATTGTTTTTCTTGTTCTCATCTCTGGAAAATTTGAAGTAACATTTGATTAAAATCCTTTTACGAATAAATAAAGTTTTATCCTCCATGACTGTTCCAAGTAGCAGACAACCCAACATCAAACTAGGCCTTCAAGATCAAACCAGTATTGCCTTGAATTTATTTAATACCATTTTACAAACAACAACTAACCGGGTTGAGTTAGAACGTTCATGGGCTGCTATTGAGAGAGACATTAGCATCCAAGAACAACAGGAAGCAAGACAGAGACAGTTGAGAAACTGATTTTGTTTTAATCTTCCTTTGAATTCTTATTCTCAAATTATTTCTTTAATATTTACGGATGCCTTGACGGTATAATTTATAGCCTTAAAGTATAAACTCAAGAACAACATCTTTTTGGCGCCATTGTCGGGGAATGAAGAAACGAATCTTTTCCCTGGGAAGAATGACATTGACATTTTCTGTTTTTGATAGTGAACAAGGACAGAAAACCTTCTAAGGCTTAATATTTTTCACTTGGTGACTCCACAATAACTAAACTGGCTATCAGCCTGACTTTACGCAATCAAACACATCAAAAACTCTTGAAAGATCACTTTCACTTCCCCCCTCATTTGATACTTTCTCATTTCCTAAAGTTTCTTCCCCATATTTTCGAGAATCTTCTCCTCACACTTTCCGAACTTCAGTCTCAAATCTAACCATGGCTGCACAAGGAGGTGTTGGAGCTGGAGGTGGTGTCCTGGAGGTGGTCAAGTACCGCTTCCTGGGATTTTTGCTAAAGTAGCTGCTAGATATGTTCCCCTTGTTCTTCCCGTTCCTCTTCATGATCTCCCCGAGAATTATATGAAAAGCCTTCTGAAATTTACAGGGGAAGGTGATCTGACTGCCCAAGAACATATAAACTTTTTTGATCAATTTGCTGACATACTCGGAATAGAACATGAAGATGTTTATTCTAGACTCCTTGTTCAAACTTTCGAGGGATAGGTGAGGACCTGGTTCTGTTCCTTAGTAGTTGGATCTTTAAGATCCTATGAAGAACTTAAAAGTGAATTTATTAGACAATGGGGAGAGAGGAAGGATCACCTCTACTACTTGACTGAATTTGGATCCCTTAGAAAGAAAAACTTTGAATCAGTTCTAGAATTCACATAGAGGTTTAATAAGTTGTATAATAAAATTCTAGTTGAGGTTAAACCTTCGCAACTTGCAGCAAAAGTGACTTTTGCTGGTGCTTTTGACTCTAACTTTACCTTATTATTGAGAGAAAGGAGATCAACAGATATCACGAAAATGCAAGATGATGCACTTGAGATTGAATCGAACATGATGGCATCAGGGAAACTAAAAGAAAAGACTGAAACTAGAAACAAAGAAAATAGGAAATTTAAAGAGCAAGGTGGATCTTCAGGATCAGGAAAATCCTCGGGAGATAGAATAGAAGAGATGGCTAGGGTCATTCGAGAACTTTCAAACAAGATCTCAAAAATGGAACTAGAGAAATCGAAAAGAGATAACTTCCCCAGAAAATATTTTCAAAGAAATCCTGAACCTCAGGGACCACAGAAAATAATTAAAAATGAAGATCAAAAAATTCCAACACCCTTTAAAAGTGAAAACTACATTGGAGAGGAAGATTTAGGAGGATTTGAAGAAATCGATGAAGATATTAGTAACCTTGGTGATGATAATAAATCACCTTATTTATCGAGACAGGATTACGAAGCATCCTTAAGTAAAGAAAGTACATCGGAAGAACATGTTAGCAATAATATGACTGATGATTTCACATATCAAGATATTGCAGATGATATTATTGATGAATTATAGGGAAAATATAATTTAAGACCAAGAAATAAAAGTCTCCCAAATGTTTCGACAAAAAAGAATTTGCCAAGAAGCGAAATCGATGAGGTAACTCCAAAAGTTGTTGATAAACAATCTGCGAAAAGAAACACAGYTGATATGCAACCTGTCCAATCAGAACTAGTAGGAACACTCCTTGTGAGGACACAAGCTCCTATAAACGAAAACAAGTTCACATCTCAATGAAAAACTAAAAAGAAAGGTATGGAAGCCCCGAATATCGAAAATGACAAGGCTCTAGGAAACTTTAATTTGGAAAACGAAATAAATAAAATCAAAATTCCTATTCCCCTTGTTGAGTTAGCTAAAAATCCCATATACAGAAAACAAATCGCCAAAATGATTAATTTTTCCGAAGATGAAAGCCAAGCCGACGTCATCAACTTAGAGGATGACAAACCTAACATAGTCTTCGGTCCACACTTTGAAGGTGCAAGAGACACCGTGGCTCCTTTTTATATTACGTTAACCCTATTTGACCACCTCCTCCATAACTGTATGTTGGATTCCGGAGCTTCCCACAATGTTATGCCAAAGGAAATTATGGAAAAACTTGGTCTTGAAATCACAAGGCCCTATGGTGACTTATATTCTTTCATTTCGAGGAAAGTAAAACGCATAGGTATGATTAAAGACCTAGTGGTAGGTTTGGCTCAAATACCTGCTAAAAGTATTCTTATGGATGTAGTAGTCGCTGACATTCCCCCAAATTATGGTATGCTATTATCTAGATCATGGGGCACCAAGCTTGGAGGATCTCTCCAACTGGATATGACATATGCTACAATTCCAGTTTTCGGAGGCCAATACACTCATCTTTAAAGAGAGACTAGGTTGGCATTTACTATAGGTGACCCAAACAACCCCAACAATCATCCATTTTATATTGCCAACCAAGATTTAGGAAATTGTATATTATCTATTGATGACGATTTTGAAGTAGATGTAGACAATAAATGTATAGAAGAAAAAATTGAAAAAAATAAAAATAGAGAATAATGTATATAACACTGGTGTATGGAAAATGTATTTCGATGGTGCTTCGTCTTTCCTTGGAGTCGGGGCAGGAGCACTTCTTGTGGATCCCGATGATCAATTTGTTATTCCTTTTTCATATAGGCTTCAGTGGAATGTGGATTGTACAAACAATGTATGTGAGTATGAAGCTTTAGTGCTAGGATTAGAAGCTGCTAGAAGGATGAAAATTAAGAAACTCGAAGTCGTTGGTGACGCAGAGTTAATTATAAAATAGGTAAATTGACAGTATCAGGATAAGCATCCTAGATTACGGTCCTATAGGAATTGTGTCTGGGATTTAATCGAGAACTTCTTCACATATGTGAATTTTCATTTCGTCCCAAGATATGAGAATCAACAGGCTGATGCTTTAGCCAAAGCTACATCAACTTTCACACCCCCGACTGCTTTTAAATTAAAATATCATATACAAATGAGACATCTCCCTTCAATACCAAATAACATACAACATTGGCAGGTTTTTGAAGACGATGAGCAGCTTCGAAAGTCTCTAGAATCATTAGATGAATTTGCAGAAATGCATACCGATCAAGAAAATCAAAATGATCCTATTTGGATCATGCAAGAGGGGGAGGATTCTAAAGAATTTCACGATAAAATTGCAAATCACCGAATGCTTGTTCTCAAGAACAACCAAATTCCCAAGGGTCTAATCCCTTTGGAAAGACTTTTTAATCAAGATGATATCCATTCAAAAACCACCCTACAACCCCAACCAGAGGAGGTTGAATATTGTAATATAGGAACTGAAGAAAACCCCTGAATGGTTAAACTATCCAAATATTTATCAACAGAAAACAAAAATAAATACACGGAGTTGTTAAGAAAATACAAAGATGTTTTCGCATGGTCGTATGAAGAACTGAAAACGGTCGTATGAAGAACTGAAAACATATGACACTTTTGTGATCGAACATAAGATACCTCTCAAACCAGGTGTCAAACCTTTTAAACAAAAACTCCAATAATTTAACCCCATTTTATTACCTATTATCGAACGAGAAGTCAAAAAAATTCTTGACGCTAAGATAATTGTACCCCTAAGATATTTTGATTGTGTAGCTAATCTGGTCCCGGTTAGAAAGAAAAATGGGGAAATTAGACTATGTGCTGATTTCAGGAATCTTAATAAATCTTCTAAAGATAATTATCCTCTACCTAAAATGAACCATGTTCTTGAAAAAGTAGTAGGGGCTAATAGAATGTCAATGATTGATGGATTTTCAGGTTATAATCAAATTGTCGTCAGTGGTATTGATAAAGAAAAAACCGCATTTACCACTCCTTGGGTTACGTTTATGTACGATAAAATGTCGTTTGGACTAATGAATGCAGGTGCTACTTTTCAACGCGCGATGGATATTGCTTTCGTTGGCGAACGGGACAAGTTTGTAGTCATCTATTTGGATGATCTTACTTTTTTTTCTAAATCGGATGAAGACCATATGATTCATCTCAAACAAACATTTGAAAAATGTCGCAGGTTTGGTCTATCCTTAAATCCTAAGAAGTCTCATTTTGCTATGCAAGAAGGCAAGTTGTTGGGTCACATCGTATCTCGGAATGGAATTAGGATTGACCCTAAAAGAGTAGAAGCTATAGATACAATAGCTATTCCTAGGAATGTGAAAGAAATTCAATCATTTTTAGGAAAAATAAATTTCTTGAGAAGATGTATTCCTAACTTCGTTGAAATTGTGAAATTGATTACAGATATGCTCAGAAAAACCAGTGAAGTAAAATTGGCAGTAGAAGCTAAAGCATCCTTTTCCCATATTAAGAACGTTATAAGTGAGGCACCATTACTAGCGAGCCTCGATTATCTCAAAGATTTTCTTATTTTTCCATTTACCTCTGAACACACGCTTGTTGTTGTACTCCTTCAGAAGAACGAAGAAGGTTTCGAGCAACCGATAGCCTTCTTTAGCAAAAGTCTCCAAGATGYTGAACTCAAATATAATATAATGGAAAAGCAAGTGTATGCTATGGTAAAAGCATTGAAAGCTTTCAGAACTTATGTTTTACATTCTAAAGTGATTGCATATGTACCCACTAGTTCTGTAAAAGATATTTTGGTTCAAGCAGACAGTGATGGTAAAAGAGGAAGATGGCTTGCCAAAATTCAAGAGTTCGACTTGGAGGTTAAACCGACCAAATTGGCAAAGGGACAAGGATTAGCTAAACTTTTAGCTAAATCCAATTTCAGAGCTCTTGGGATAAACAGTTCTCGGGGGGAAGAAGAATGGGTAGACGTGAATGAACTTGAGGACCAAATAGTCAAAATAGAATCGAGGAAAAATCTGCGTCGTCAAATTGGTACAAGGACATAGTAACATACTTATTGAAATTGAAATGTCCGACTGACTTGTCTCCATCCAAAGCTAGAACACTAAAGTTGCATGCAGTCAAATATTGTATTTTCGAAAAATGATTATATTGGAAAGACCCGCTTGGCTTCCTCTTGGTCTGTCTGGTCGAATCAGAAACAAAAGAAGTTATAGGTCAATTTCACGAAGGAATCTATGGAGGACACCACGCTTGGAGGGCTACGACATATAAAATCCTGAGGGCTGGTTATTACTGGCCTAAAATTTTCCCAGATGTCAATGCTAAGGTACGAGCTTGCGGCCCTTGCGAATTTTTTGCAGGAAAACATAAACTACCAGCGATGCCATTAGTCCCAGTCAATACATAAGCTCCTTTTCAGCAATGGGGACTAGACTTCATAGGTGAAATTAATCCTCATTCAAGTGCTCAACACAGATGGATCATGACCGCTATAGACTATTTCACCAAATGGGTGGAAGCTATCCCAACAAGGAAGGCTACTGATTCAGTAGTTATAGACTTCTTAGAAGAAAATATCTTGTCTAGGTTCAGTTGTCCCAGAAAGATAGTCACGGACAATGTGCAGGCTTTTAAATCTATGGCAATGGTCAGCTTTTGCCAGAAATATAATATTGTGTTGGTTCATTCCACAACATATTATCCTCAGGGAAATGGTTTGGCAGAATCTTTAAACAAGAGCTTAATCAGTATAATCAAGAAAGTATTAAACGAAAATAAAAAGTCTTGGCATTTTCATTTAAAATATGCTCTGTGGGAAAATTGGATAGGCACAAAAAAGTCTATCGGTACTTCTCCCTTTCAAATGGTATATGGAACAGATGTGGTGTTGCCCATAAACCTAGCACTTCCTATGATGAAACTATGGCAAGACGAAAAGGAAGAACCAAATCCTCTCACAAGAAGGATAAATCAATTGATTGAAGTTCAGCAGCACAGGGCTGTAGTGGATGAAAAGTTGCAGAAGTACCAGGATGACATGAAGGTATTATTTGATCGTAAAGCCAAGGACAGGAATTTTCTCCCCGGAGATCTGGTTTTGAGATGGGATGCTCAAAAAGAGGATTCGAGAAAAAATGGTAAATTCGATCATATTTGGTACGGACCATTTAAGGTAGCATCTCCTGAAGGAAAAAATTCATTTATGCTTGAAAATTTGGACGGTAAAATTTTGAATGCCCCTGTCAATGGGTGTTTTTTAAAACATTATATGGAATAATTAATTTACAGAAACTCTCATTGTATATACCATTTTGTTTTTTATTTTAGAAAATCTATTTTCATTTCGTAAATAAATAAAAATTAGTTAAGTTTTTATCTAAAAAATAATATATATATATATATATATATATATATATATATATATATATATAATTGCGTTGCTTATCCTGTAAGATGATAGGTAAATAAAAGTATTTGTTCTTAATACTTCGACCTTAAGGGTTTCACTTAGAACAAGTTTAAAGGCTTTTTGAAGTAAAAAAATTTAAGAAAAGAGTCCAAAGAGTTATTTTTGAAATCACAACCTATGTTTTTTGGCTTACAGATTGTTGGACATCTCCTTTTATACTCTCAGTACTATCTTTCACGTTTTCGGGCTTTCTCATCAAAGTAGGAGAGATTATGTATTAACTTTTTAAATCAACAAATGATTAAATTCAGTAAGACCAGTCTTCATATTTCTTATTCTCTGACTAAAAGTGGTTATGTTTGGGTTGATTCTGACTTTCGTAGGTTTCTTAACAGTTTGTCTGAGGATTTAAGCTTGCTCGAAAGAAAAACCCTGAAAGTAATCTTTCCCTTTTTCTCTACAGACTGAGGGGTTTTGAAAGTTGAGAAAAGATTGGTCTAGAATAATCAAAACAGGTTGACAAACCTCTATTGTAAATTTTTACACAGATAATCACCCCTGATATTTTAAGTATCACTGATTGCCCTCACTTCATATGCACAAGCTAACTATAAGACAGATGGTGAAAGGAAATTCATATTTGATTGCCCCCATCTAGTCCCAAAGATGATGAAAGGAAATTCATTTAAATGATTGCCCTCATCTAAATATAAAATAAAAAGGTAACTTCATCGGGGTACTGAACAGGCCTGCTGGCAGTGAAGCAATGTCTGAGTATAAATATATAATTAGCACTCAAAGCAGTGAAAGGAAATTCAGTAAAAAGGGACAGATAACTTCACCGGGGTACTGAACAGGCCCGCTAGCAATGAAGCAATATCTGAGGTGTCTGTAAGGTTGTCATACTTATCTATCACTCTATTCTAGTTATCAATTTTTTCAAAACCGGATATTCATCTTAAGTCAAGATAGAGCTCCCTAATTAAAAATTATAAATTTTATTTCGATTGATGCAAGCCGAAATTAACAAATCTATTGAGTTTCCTAAGATTGTTCTAATCATCTTAATACTAACTTAAATTCAGAACAAGAAGGAGAATATTATGAAGAAGACTACAACTGAGTTTAAAGCAAATAAGAAGTTTTGAAAAGATTTTCAAAGGTTGAAATGAAATCTCTTTTTCCTCTCCTTTAGCAGTTTAGCAATGATAAATCTTTGACACCATTTACCCAATGAAGTAACTTAGTCTACATGTTCTCCTCATCCCACAGGGAGACGAGGTCCCCAGTTGGAGCCTATGTTGAAACATATCTTAAATTTTTATCCTTAAGGCCTAGATTTTTTCTTTTTCAGGTTTCGATTTTTCTTAAAACAAGAGTTTCGTATCATTTCTAAATTCACGATACCTTCTTCAAAAAAATATAAGACTTCCGATGATTTTTATTTGAAAATCATTTAAAACATATTGAAATATAAATTTACGATTTTTTTTAAATTAAACTTTAAAGAAATTTTCGGGATTCGGAGTTTCCTGCAAACAAATTTTTTGATGCAAATCGAATCGTAAAACCTCGATCCCCAATTTCCCGAAACATTGAATCTTAATTTAAACACGAATTAATTTAATATCTTCTAAGAAAGGTTAAGGGTTAAAATAATTATGTCGTGATTTTGGGATTCGCGGTTCTGTGAGAGCACGTCTCCTGTCATCATGTTTCCCGAAATCCCGATTTCCGAAACCCCGATCCATAAGTCACGTTAAATTAAATTATTTTTGTTTTGGCCTTAATCATGATTATTTAGTTAATTAAGATAAGTTAAGTCCTTTTTTTAAAAAAAAAAACAAGCCATCGCGATTTTGTGATTTCAGAGATCGAATTTTATTAATAACACACATCTCCTGTCATCATGTTTCCCGAAATCCCGATTTCCGAAATCCCGAAAAAAGTCTAATCTCAATTAATTAACATGCTAAAAGTGTTTAAATATTTATTAAAGCATCGTGATTTCGTGATTTCACATTTTTGGAAATCATTTTTTCATTGAATACATACCTCTCGATATCAAGATTTCTGAAACCCCGAAAAATGAAGTTTTCAACTTTAAATTATGATTAATATTAATTAACCTTTTCTTAAAAACAAGATTAAAGGTAATCATTCTTAGGTGTCCATTTATGTTTCGCTTACCAATTAAGTAGGTTTCTCATTTTCTTCAAAACCCAAAGGTACTTAAATACGGACATTAAAAGCGTATCTCTATAAAATATCTTCCGCATTAAGAGCTTTAAATTCGCGACAGTTGTGCAAATCTTGTCATTTTTTAAATATATTCAAAACAAACATTCGAATGTATGTGTTTTCATTATAAGCTGATCTCATTCATCCATTTTCTGTGACAGGTTTTCAATTAAACACAGAAGGCAGTGGCTTTCTCATCAAAGGAAGAAGTTGGAAATATTCAGAAATTATCTATTTCTGAATAGGTTAAAGGGGACATAATGATAAAAGTGTGGGAAGAAAAACTGGCCGAATATAAACGAATAACAAGAGAAGTCAGTGATGATTGCCAGAGAATTTTCGATCTCTTAGAAAGAGCTTCATTGAATATCGGAACAGATGATTGTTCTGGATTATTAGGTGAAATTAATATTGCCAAGCACCAACTAAGGTTTAAAGAAGAGCTGGAGGAAATGAAAATAGAGATTTAAAAAATTAAATTGATCAATATTACAAAGATCAACAAATGGATGGTGACATCAAATATGAAGTTGAAAACTATTAAATTCACAGAAAAGATGATAGAAAATCGTTTGCCCGAATTGCAAAAAAGATTTTTCTCATTTGAAGCAAATGAAATACCAGATGCTCCCGGGACTTTTGTGAAGTTTTTGGGGAAATGTGTTCAGTGTATTGAAGCGAAGAAAGGAAGTTCGTCAACGCAAGCTTAAAATCTTTTAAAATGTTTTTATCATTAGAAATTAGAAAGAAATTGTAAACGGTTGACATTATTTTTATGTAACCGTAATATTAGGAAGTTGGTTAGTCACCAACAAGAAAATTTTGATGAAAATGTATAAATGTAGTTTCTAAAGACTGAGAAAGGGCTTCAGAATTTTTGGAGAGAGCCATTTGTAATAACAGTTTTCAAATACATCAGAATATAGATCACAAACGAGATTATGAATCCTACAAATTTGTAGCTATGTGTTCTTCAACCTTGTTTATTATACTTTGTTGAATTTTTCTTTCAATGTTCTTCTAACGAATAATCGATTTGAAGTTATCTATATCATTGATTTATATTTCAAATTGGTTGGGATGTCAAATTATTTACAGTTTTTCATCTAAAATTGCCATTAGTAATTTTAAGACCTGTAAATCTTTTGTACCTTAATACTTAACTTTCGTTACAAACCTCATTTTATTTCATTATTGTCTATTGAAATATGAAATTCTTTCTTGATTAAAGCCTCATATTTTTTTGTAGTGTTTATTTTTTATTTTACGATTCTCAAAATTGTTACAAATCCAGGAAACGGCCTCGAATGTATTTACATTACTGTTTTGAATTTCAAAATTGTTTTTCTTGTTCTCATCTCTAGAAAATTTGAAGTAACATTTGATTAAAATCCTTTTATGAATAAATAAAGTTTTATCCTCCATGACTGTTCCAAGTAGCAGACAACCCAACATCGAACTAGGCCTTCAAGATCAAACCAGTATTGCCTTGAATTTATTTAATACCATTTTACAAACAACAACTAACCGGGTTGAGTTAGAACGTTCATGGGCTGCTATTGAGAGAGACATTAGCATCCAAGAACAACAGGAAGCAAGACAGAGACAGTTGAGAAACTGATTCTTTTTTAATCTTCCTTTGAATTCTTATTCTCAAATTATTCCTTTAATATTTACGGATGCCTTGACGGTATATTTTATAGCCTTAAAGTATAAACTCAGGAACAACAAATATGATCAGAGATATGTACGGAGGTTCTCTAACGAAGGGAGGTCAATAGTTCAGTACCCATCTCGTATCGAATGGGTAATTGGAAGTGTGTGAGGAAGGACATGGCAAGGGAGTTGAAATCGTGAAAAGAAGCACGTGGTAGTTCAATATACCACTTTGCTGCAGAACCCATAAGCGTTCGTTGGAAAAGACGCAAATGTATAGAATCGTCCATGACGGAGTTGGATGAACACCACAAATGGAAAGTCATCACGTGGTTGTTTCGATCTTCTCCAGACTTTCCGTTGAATTTTGGAATATCAGAAGGAAGTTTAGATGGAATAGCTGGCCAAACCAGAGAATGAAAAATAGGATCATTCGTTAACCGAGACAAGTCTGGGAGGTCCAGAGTCGCTAGGAAAGGTAGTTGTCGGTTAACCTGCGGGTAATACTGGTGTGGCATAGGAACACTAGTAGGACCATACACTGGGTTAGGAGAATAATTGTAACCAGTGGGTCCTCTTGTATAAGGTTGATGTTGACCAGGGTACACAGGATTTGAGGGGGTTCGAGAAACATGTGCGAGCAGAGGATAATCAGATGGGTTTTGAGGAGTATAAGCCAGATTTTTCGTTTGTCCATAAGGAGGATATAGATGAGTCCCTTGAGGGGGAAGAGGTTGTTGTGGAGCTTGAGGATTGTGTTCCCATGAGAATTGTGGGTTTCCTAGAAAAGGGATATTCCACGGATTGGGTGTGGTAGACACATTTTGTCCATACGGTTGATGGTAGGCTCCGAATTGAGGCTGCCCCCCAGCATGAGGGTGCCCTCCAAATGGAAGTTGTCCTCTGGTGGGAAGATGCTCCCCAGCTTGAGGTGGAGTTCCTGAAATTTGGGAACCAAACGTAAATGACTGACCGGTGCTGCTTAATGGATTAAAGCCACCAAGACCGGTCCCTCCGGGTTGTTGTATAGGTATAGAACTTTCAGGCATAACTTGGGTAGTAGTGACAGCGGAATAATTTAGTGCTATGTACCCAAAAGGGAGTGATGATGAAGGTCTAGGTGTTAGTGTTGTGCCAATTGCAGCTTGGCTAACCACCACATTACCGGCAGGAATAGTTGGGACGTGAGGGACCATTGTAGAGTGGGTCGTCTGGAGAGAAAAAGTGGACCTTGGGCCAACGGATGATGTGTTCGGATCAACGAACGGTGTAGTTGAAAAAATGGTAGTACCGGTAAAATGGTTTAAGGGTATAGTGTAGGTGATAGGTGTGTCAACACCTACTCCTGTTCCATAAAGATCCCGCACCATGCGCGGTGGACTTCGAACAATGTCTACGGTCCAAAAGGGGTCATCGACTAGAGGGTTTGAATGAGACCCAATCGGAACGTCATAAGGATTGATGACGACGAATTCATCGGCTAAATTGAGTTGGAGAACACGTCTCTCATATCCCTTTGGAATGCGGAAAGCCTCTGAAGACTCTGAAACAACTCGAAAATTCTCTAAAGAGGTGGGAACTTCCTCTTGGGAGGTTATAGTGTCGTGAACCTCGCTCTGTTGAGGAGATTCCTCCATAGAATGAGGGGTTAAAGGGGTATTCTCTTCCATATTTTCTGGAGGAAGTCCCTGTAGCCTCTTCGAACGGCGTGGAGGGTCGATGTTGGCGAAAAAGAGTCGGCGGAAAAAATCTATGGCCAACTACCGAACAAAAGCAGCATACGCTAATAGAATCTAGGAATCACAACCAAGAAAACAAAACCTTCTCTCGATGACCGTACTAGTTGGTGATGAAATCCAACGTCGCGTGATCAAATCAAGAAGGGGTGGGGATATGGTGGAACAGTTACAATGGTGACCTGCTTAACGGACTTTCACCTTGGTGCAAGCTTCCACACAATAATTGTGGATTTACCCTCCAAGGAGCCCGAGTGAGTTTGACCAGTGTTTGTCCCAGGTACAGTGAGACTTCCCTTCACTGTCACCTTGTGTAAGACCCTAAATATTATGGCCACTAAGGTTACCAATTCGTAGTCAGCCCCTGGGAGGGTACAATCGACAGTCCAATCCGAACGTATGGGTAGGGTATCTAGCCTGAAATTGAAAGGCTTTCACTCAACATTTTGGGTATACCTTTAAGCAATCCCCATAATACGATCTGACTACTACAATCAATATAACCATGGAGGGATAATGTTCGTAACTTTCCCGAGTGCGACCTCGTGCATAACCCCTGTGTGAGAGGGGGATCCCAGGAAAACTTATATGACAACTGGATTTGACTCTCCCTAGCTCATGATGCTAATGTTTGTTTTGGAAACTTTGGAGAGTTATGCTCATAGCCTAATCCAAAGTAGTAATCTTAGTCTATTGTTGGAGGAGGATCCTAGAAAAGAAAATGTTCTAGATAGTTTTTAATTAGCATTCATTTTATAGATGTTCTTTACTCAAAAGGGGTGCATGGAAGTGAAACGAATGAAATGATGACTCAATCCCCAAAAAATGCATCAAAGATGATAAGCAATCATTTCTTTTCGATGAATATCTATTTAAGGGAGAGAGAGAGAGTTATTTTCACTAACAAACACTAAGAAGGAATGTTCTCAAACAAAAAAAAAAATTTCAATCAAATCCAGTGTGGTGCTAAAATTTTTTGAAAATGTCTTCTAATATGCAAATCAATCATGAAGATGTTTCTTTATTGTTTGTGTGCGAATAATGATTAATTCAAAACGACACTTCTCCTACCAATTATCCTTTTGGATCAAGGAAAACTCAGACAAGCATAAGCAGGTTGTGTACAAACAATACACCCTCTTGCTGTGATCGAAAACAAGAAGCAAAAAAGAAAACACAGAAAATCAACAATTTCACACAAAGAGAGATGTTGAAGAACAACAACCTCAAACAAAAACCAAATGAAGAGATTCATAGACTTCTGATTTCTTTCACCAGAGTTTCTTGCTCAGTCAAAAAGGAGAGAAAAAAAACAATGCATGGATTTCAAACTCCCAACAGCAGAAAAACTCAAAAAATAATGAAGAAGGCTACAAAATCTAAGCAGCAAGGTATTTTTTCCTCAGAAGGAAGGATGTCAAAGTTCAGTGGGAAGAAGCATTGACTCACAGAGAGGCTCAGCAAGTGAAACACAAAGACTGGACCCTGGAAAAAGAAATTCTGGAGAGGTTTTTTGCCAAAAGAGGGTTGGCGCTCTGGTGTAAGGGGCACCATGCATTATAGCGCTCTGTCTAACACATCCAAGGAGCATTGGCGCTCTGTTAACACAGCCACATGGGTGTCAGGCTTAATAATATCATGAAAATGTCCAAAAGTCCAAAATTTCAGTCGAATTTTGGCAATCAAGCTGAGTGTGATGGGGTAAGGAGTCAATCAGCACATGAAATCAATCAAAAAGGGGTGAAACAGATCTGAAAACAATCAAAGCGTAAGACAAGGTCTATGAGGAAAAATCAAAACCAAAAGTTTCGATTCGATTCTTTCCCCAGTGGAGTCGCCAGTTTTTGTTGAAGGAAAATATCCCTACAGACAAGTAGATCTCCTCTTGAGAGCTAGACTCTTAACTCTTAAGACATAATATGCTTAACGTGGACACTGACTTCCTTTCAGATCTATACAAACTAATGTATGAGGAGGAAGGATAAAAGAAGTACGTTTTACCGACGTTTGTCTCCGCACGCTCCGAGTTGAGCTCCAATCTTTCGCTCCTCGATGAGCCCTGTAGACAAACAATAGTACAACCACTTCCTACTCTATTGATATTAGCTTGAAATAGACCTATCTATCAGAGACAAGTTCATGTGATTAAACACAAACTAGAAAGAAACAGGTCAAGCGTGTCATATTGTTGAGAACCATGACAGAAGTAACTTATGACCGTAGATGCGAATGCGGCATCTTCATCAAGTCCTCTTTGTCTAACCCTTGCTCAAAAGATCCATGATCCGGATGACAGCAACTTCATTGATTACTTTCCTCCATTTCATTGTGTGTTTCCCATGAGATCATAGGTTACATGCTTCCAATTATTCTTCGTTTCCTTTGTGATAGAGCATGTTTATATAGGTTTAGAGAGGCCTAACCTCTTGAGGTATCTTTAGGGTAAGTTGAGGATTTCCCTCCTTAAGCCAGGGATCTTCTCCTAAGATCATGGATGAACCAGGAATTTGAATGCAACTTCCTTCCAAGATTGAAAGATCTTCCCTTTATTCTCCTCAACATATCAACTGCTGCCCGGAAAAGGTAGCGCTCCCTCAAAAAGGCCATCAAAGCGCTATAGCACTCCCTAGTAGGCTTTAGGGGGGCGCCAGTGCTCTTAAAATCCATAGCGCTCCCTCAGAAGGGTTGTTTGGTGTTATAACGCTCCCTAGCACTTTATAGGGGAGCGCCAGCGCTCCTAAGGGTGATATAGGGGAGCGCTCTCTTCTAAAACCTTAGAATGAAAGCTTCTTTCAGGTGGCAAGAGGTACTTAACTTCAATTAACCATCCCTCTTCCTTCAAATCAAGTGTTTGAGGCATTTTAAGTGTCTTCTTAATGTCATTATAAGTATGACATAGGTATCATGGCAGTATGCTTTGCTTGACACTTGCGACACTTGTGAGCAACATGGAACACTTGTGAGCAACATGCAACACTTGCAACACTTATCAAAGCGAGTAATGTTGACGTGTAACACCTACTAGAAGTTTTGATTGGCACATATTCTATGGTGGACTTGGCATACATGAATGAGGATTCATCTTATTGTGGTATTGGTGCATGGTTGGCATACTTGCTTGGTACAAGTAGTGATACATGTTGATGTACATGTTTGGTATATGTTTGGATGATGAGTACTTGGATAAAAGTACATCATTGGTATTACTTGATTAGCATATATTTTGGTACATGAAGCATTTGATGATTGAGGCACTTGGTTCATGGTAGAGACATATCATGAGTGATATGACACTTGTTTGGAATGTTGGTAGATGCACATGGTTGGAATATTTGTGGATGCACATGGTTGACATATTGTTATATACACATGTTGACATGTTGATAGAGGCATATGGTTGATACATTCCATGAGTGATATCTTTTGGCACATTGTATGATGTTGATGTACATGGGTGTTGTGCATGGTGGGCACATTTTGGTACATGATTTACTTGGTTGATATTTTGTTCATGATTCTCTATTTTATTGTTGACATATCTTTTGTTTCATGATGTATGGTATG
This sequence comes from Picea engelmannii, assembly GCA_009831015.1. Classification (NCBI taxonomy): domain Eukaryota; kingdom Viridiplantae; phylum Streptophyta; class Pinopsida; order Pinales; family Pinaceae; genus Picea; species Picea engelmannii. Next base: position 256,581 of record ML792439.1, on the reverse strand, counting down.
TCACAAGTTTGATGCATGGACAGGTCCAAGGATCGTCATTGAAAGAGAAGTTGATCTATGATCCGGTTGAGCAGTAGCAATTTCATGTTGATCATATTTCAAAGGAGATAGGGGGAGACATACCCATAGGGGGATTCATTCTTCTTCCCATGATTCTAGGAGGAGATATTTGCCAGATGCATACATAGAAAAGAGACCTATATTTGAAGAAAGAGCACAGAGGCATAATTCCAAGGGGAGCGATGGTCACAGAGGGAGTATGAGTGATGTATCTTCAGCATTACAACAAAGTGATATCCCTTGTTCAAAAAGGGAGAGATTATTCAGAGGAATATCAAAGGCATTCGGATAGGGGGAGAATCCCCAAGGAGAGTTCAAGCAAGGGGAGCAGCCCCAAGAGGAGAATGACCCTTTTCCATTGATGTCAAAGGGGGAGAGATAGCCACATTGATGTGATTGATGGGGGGAGATAGTCATATTGATATGATTTATGAATATTGATGTATATCATGCCTTTTCTACATGTTGACATTAATGATTGGTGTTGACATCAATGTTGGTATTACCATCAATGCCAAAGGGGGAGATTGTTGGATCATGTTGTCATTGATGCCAATGGTTTGATTGATTGATGTCAAGTGATTCATTGATGCCAAAGGATTGATTGATTGATGATTGATGTTCAATGTAATATGTATTGCCCTTGATGAGATTAGATAAATTTCAATTATATGATTCATATGATGTCATGCATAGATGAAAATGGATCAATGAGTTGTCATTGATACATGATGCAAAGATGAATGTGGTTCAATGTAGTTTCTTTGATATATGATGCATAGTTAGATTGATCATTATAGTCTTATCATGGTTGATCAGGTGCACAAATGGATGAACTCCAAAGTGGTCCCCTTATGGTGAAATCCCTCACAGGAAGACTCTTTATGGTTGAGTTATCCTAGAAGAATGGTTGGAGGACCCATGCTTGAGTGTGGAATAATAAGATTAAGATTAGTGAATTTTTTAATGAAACTATCCTAGATGGATAGTTCTTGTCATTCCATTTCCGTTGTTATGTGGAACATCACATAACTCCTCACGGTGAGAGAGTTATGGCCATAAGAAGTTGGAGAACCTGGGTTTGGGTAATGGACCCAAGTTTGTTTGATGGATAATGGTATGAGTTTTGATATATTTGCAGGTAAGACTATTCTATATGGATAGTACATGTCATGCCATTTTTGGTGGTATGTGGAACGCCACATAAATCCTCATGGTTTGAGAGTTATGGCCTTACAAAGTTGGAGGACCCTCATATGTTGGCTTGAAGCCCCAAAAGGTCAAAGAAGTCAAAGATCTTGCAAAGAATAAATTATTATTTAAATGATAAAGTAAAGTGACAAAGTCAAGAAGGGTTATTTAAATAATAAAGTGAAGTGACAAAATCAAAGAAGATTATTTAAATGATAAAGTGAGGTGACAAAGTCAAGGAGGAATATTTAAATGATAAAGTAATGGAGAACTTTCTAATTATGGAAAGTGGTTAACCCTAAAAATGAGGAAAATAGGTCAAGTGACCTATAAATGTATTAAATTACCTACAAATAGGTTAAGTGACCTACAAATAGGTTAAGTGACCTATAAATGGGTTAAGTGACCTAGAAATAGGTTAAGTGACCTAGAAGATAGAGAGTATAAATAAGACGCAAGGATCTCTCATTTTAAAATCACACTTGAAAATATTGAATATCTATAGGTGATTGAGGTAACCAAAGGATATCTAAGCTGAATTTCAGAGGGAAGGTGAAGAAAAGAGGGCCGGAATTCGAGGATAAATTCTTTTGATGATGCTTTCTAAGGTATGTTATTTACATGTCATCTAACCATTGTCGCAATAACTTTTTTTTTATAATGATTCAGACCATGATATTTATATGACATTGAGTAAACATATCCAAGTATATGTGGTAACAAATTCAGTTTATGATTCATTGTATATTTGGATTTACACTGTGTGGAAAATAGGGTTTGTGGCTAGTCCTAAAACTAGTCTAAAATAGGTGTTTCGGGTAAAAATGTCATAACTTCTTCATAATAGATCCAAATTATGTAATAGAAAATGTGTTGGTTATAGTAAAATCTGTAGTAGGCCATGTAATAGTTTCAGATCGATTCAACAAATATTTTGTGCGGGGCACTCTCTACAAGGCCGCTCTCTAGAATAAGACAGAATTCAGCAAGGTATGCCATTTTTTCTATAACTCCTTTTCTGAGAGGTTCGAAGTAGTGACACTTGGAGGAATTGCATAAAAAACATTGAAGAACATTGTGTATCAGTTTCATATATTTATTCATTACAGGTACAAATTTATGATTATTTCAAGTTAGGGTTGTTGACTAATCCAAAACTAGTCATGGTTGAGACAAGCAGTTGATGAGTTGGCACATACATGAGGTGTATAGTTGATGATGTTGGTACATATTGATGATTCATTATTGATGAGTATTTGACACATTATTGGTATATACTTGGTACATGGTTGGATGCACTGGTTTATGGTATAGGTTGATTACAGGTTGTTTGGTACAGGTTGGTGAATGGTTGATGCACTTGTTTATGGTACAGATTGATATATGTTGATGATTGTTGCCTCATCTCAGTTGGTGCTGAGGGTTTAATTTTAGTCTTTCATTATAGATTTCGTGCTCTTATAGAGTTGTACTCTATTCAGTTGTTGCTAAAAAAAACCCAAGGATTGTAATCCGTAATAAAAAGAAAATTGTACATACATCTTGTGCTCTTTGTGTTCCTTGTGGTGATGACTTGTTGATGATATATTTTTGATATATGTTGCTGATCTGTGTTCACATCTAACTGGTTATAAATGAAAACAATGAGTAATGAGTTAATGGTGATTGTTAACTAAGGAGTTTTGTGTAAGAGGGAAGTTTTGGGAAAAAGAGCCCTACACTGTTCACCCCCCCCCCTTCAATGTAGTTGATGTGTCCAACAAGATTGAGGCTCAGTATCAGTCTCGCTCTGATACCATGTTCTCGCTTTGACACCATGTAAATAAATGAGAGAGTCAACATTAGTACACACAAACCAAAATTATGTTGAGCACTATGTTAAACATTGTAAATAGAGAACATGTAAATGCATGAAGTGTTGTCTCAAGATAGACAACTACCTTGATCTTCTAGAGAAAATATCTCAAGATCACACCAATATAGGAAGCATCCAGTTGGAGAGAATCTCTCAAATCCAACTAGGTCTAACAACCCCTATAAACTATGAAACCCTAGAGATGAACTCTACCTAATCATGACCAATAATAATAATAACCACAAATATGATCGCACATCTACCTAATCATGACCAATAATAATAATGACCACAAATATGATCACACCTCTACCTAATCATGACCAATAATAATAATAACCACAAATATGATCACACCTCTACCTAATCATGACCAATAATAATAATAACCAAAAATATGATTACACCAAAACAAGGAGTTACACATTCCGACATGTGGCACTTTGGACACTCGGTTCCTATTGAAAATTCATGAAAAAACTTATAAGGGAAGAATGGAATGCACGATCATCTAGTGAAAGACTTTAAACAAAAATCTAATATATTACTAAATCATTTATTTCCATTTGTCGTAGTAAGATTTACCAATCCGCAGGAGAAAAATTATTGATTCTTGATTAGAGTTGTGCCGAATCTAATTAGGACAACATCTATGGGGAGAAAATTTTCAAAAGATAGAGGAGTGAGATATTACTGTTGTAAGTCCTTTGACATCGGAATGATTTTGTTTAAATGTTTTGCAGAACTCTTCACTGAACAACCAAAATTTCTCAATACCGATGTCATAGGTCTTTCAGAATAAAGTAACCATGATACTACTATCTGAATAATAAAGCAAATTGCACCTTAGGGGTTAACGGAACTGCATACAGATATTGAAAAAAAGTAGTTGGTAACCTCTTAGATTGGTTTGGATCATTTATTTTTGTCTTTGGCTTGGCTCCTCTTTGGCACTAAGAAGCTTCTTCCTTAAAATTCCAAATAATTGAACAGAAAAAATACTCATTGCATAGACAGAAAATATTACAGATAATTTTTATATTTGGCATTACATTTTACATACTTGGCTTCCATCAACACTGTATTTTGGCATTCATTACGACATCCATCAAAAACCCTGAACACACATAATCGCAAGGGCAATGTATTTCCAACATAATACAAATTGGTGTCCAAAAGATAAACTCAGTTTATCTAGATTTCGATACATCGTGTTGTTCAAAAAATATATTTTAACATGTGAATCAATTGAAAGTGTCCAAAGTTATTTATTGTGAATTCAAACAAAACATTTACAAGAAACCATTGTGAGCAAACCCCTGGCATCCCAGATGAATAAAATCTACTATGAAGATCAATTTAGTAGTACATACCTTATGAATCTCTTCTTTCTTCTCGTTTGGTGCCTGCAAACTCTTGTCGTGTGGCTTGCCTTCAAAACTATCTCAAACAAAGACATTTTCACTCTGGACTCATTTTTCAATGGGAATGTCATAGTCTTCGGACAAGTTGAATTATCAAATAAGAACACTGAATCTTGTATGCCTATTTTCGATCTACCATCTTGAGTAAGAAATACGGTTGAGTGTTTCCTTGCTTGCGGTGAAGAGGAGAAGAAGCCTAACCAGTTCACCATTGAAAAGGGAAGAGGGTGTTGGAAATATATATTACAAGTTGGTGAGATCACGTCTTAATCAATTTGTCAGTAAGTCAATTTTGTCAGATAGTCATTTCTTCAGTAAGTAGATTTTTCATTCAATCAGTCAAAAAGAAGGGGAGTTAATTAATGGAGCCGATCTTTATTCTTGAGTCCAGTTAAGTAGTTGAGAGTCAGTCGAAGTTATTGATGTCTTAAATGTTGAGTCAGCTTTGATTATGTAAGAAGTCTCATTCAGAGTCTTTAGTTAGCCAATACAGTAGAGAAAGCAATACACACATAACAGAGAAGCATCGGCAATATCTGAATGTAGTCAAAGAAATCATTGGAGTCGAAGCTCATCTTAGTTATTGTATTCGCGTGTTGTGCAAAGGTTAATATATATCAAGTAGTTTGTGTGTTCACAAATTGCATGTGTACTTCTGATATTATGATGTGTTTATAAATTCATTTGTTAAATATTATCCCTATGTGAATAAATTGTTACATTAAGTGTTTTATTCATAGCGCGCAGTGTATCGTGTAGTCTATACACTGCGCAGTAAATCCCAAGTGTTCAATGACAGAGTTTTGTGGAGTGCAACATTTGAGACTATGTTGCACATAATAGTCTATGTGCTTATGATACAAGATCTAGTATCGGAGCAGGTTGATAAAGAGCAAGTTGATCAGAGCAGGTTCTATAAGAACAAGTTCAAGAGCAGTAGCTGTGTTGTAAAATGAAATTTGGCTTCTACTTCAAATCTGTGACCTCCCACTTTTACAGGAAAGAATTATGAGATGTGGTCCTTAACCATGAAGGAATTGTTCCAAGGTCAATATGTATGGGAGATATTCGAGAATGGATACATGGAACCAGTCGATCAAACAACATACAATTGCCTCACACAAACTGATAAGGATGCTTTGAAATATCAAAGGAAGAAGGATGGAAATGTGATGTTCTGCATATATCAATCCATGCATGAGAGCATACTCCCATGATTTGCATCAGCAAAGAAAGCCAAGGAAGCATGGGACATATTAAAAACCTCTTATCAAGGTATGGACAAAGTCAAGACTTCTAAACTACAAATTCTTAGAAGAGATTTTGAAACTCTGTTAATGAAAGACACAGATTCAAAAGATTCATTTTACACCCATGTCATTGGCCTGATAAATCAAATTAAGTCTCATGGTGAAACCATAGAAGATAGAAAAGTTGTTGAGAAATTACTTAGGATTCTTCCTCCTAAATTTGATACCTTAGTTGTGACTCTAGAAGAGAGCAAAGACCCGAGTCAATTTAGTCTAGATGAACTACAAGCTTCCCTCATTAATCATGAACATGGATTGAATAGGTCAATTATGTCATTAGAGAATGCATTTTCGGCACAGTCATCTATAAGTCGTGGAAGAGGAAAGGGGAGAGCTAACTCTAGAGGCAGAGGAAGAAGTTTTGTCAAAGGTGGACGTAGTAGCATTCCAAGAAACACTGATGGAAGAGGACAAAGTCAAAATAATAGTCATCCAAATGGTTAGAGAACTAATAAATCAAAGATTCTGTGCCATTACTGCAAAAAGTATGGACATTATGCATATGAGTGCAGGAAGAGACAATATAATCAAAACAATCAAGGACAAGATCAGTCAAATCACACAAATAACCAAACCAATCCTATGTTTATGGAGTGCGTTGAAGTAATGCCTATAATTTCCCCAGTTGAATGCAATATTTCTCAAGCAAGTCCTTATGACATATGGTATTTAGATTTAGGTTGCAGTAACCACATGACAAGAAACATAGAATTGTTTTCTAGTTTGGATGAGTCAATCCAAACCAAGGTTACACTTGGAATAGATATCCAAGTCATTTTCTTAGGCAAAGGTAGTATAAACATTTTAACTAAGCAAGGAGAACAAAAAGTTATGACTGATGTATATTATGTTTTCGTTCTGAAGCATAATCTGATGAGCACGGGACAGTTGTTACAAAAATGATATAAAATCTACATGGAAGAGAATCACTGTGTGATTATGGATAAATGACCAAGCAATTAACTTATTGTAAGAATCCATATGACAAGTAACAGAATGTTTCCATTGACTTTGAAGCCATCCAAGAAGAAGAATACAATGCTAGTTGTTGGTAAAGAAAAAGATGTGCAGTTAGACACTGCATTTACAGCAGAAAGTGCGCGCAGTTCCAATGAAGAAAATAGTACGCGCGGTATCAATAAATAAGAAAATGGCGCAAAGAGATAGGCAACCTTCCAATCTAAAATACAAGATGATACCTGGCTATGGCATTTCATATTTGGACATTTGAACTTTGGAGGTCTGAAGCTGCTACACACAAAGGATATGGTGAAAGGTTTTCCATTGATAGAAAAACCAGAAAGAATATGTGAAGGCTACATATATGGCAAGCAACACAGAGAATATTTTCCAGTTGGCAAGTCATACAAAGAAAAATCTCCACTAGAAATTATACACTCAGACATTTGTGGACCAATGAAAACTCCATCTATAGGAGGCAATACTTATTTTCTAACATTTATTGATGATTTCTCAATAAAGACATGGATTTATTTCCTAAAGCATAAATCTGATGCATTGGGTTGTTTTTAGCAATTTAAATCACTTGTGGAGAAGCAGAATGGTTATTACATGAAGTGTATAAGAACTGATAGAGGAGGAGAATACATCTCAAGATAATTTCAGAACTTTTGTAAAGATCATGGCATCTACAAGCAATTTACTGCACGGTATACACCACAACATAATGGTTTCGCAGAGAGAAAGAAAATAACCATCATGGAGATGGTGCCTAGTATGTTGGAAACAAAAAAATGTCAAATGAGCATTGGGTTGAGGCAGTAGCAACTGCAATATACATCATGATCAAATGTCCGACAAAAGGTGTAAAGAACATAGTTTCTTAAGAAGCCTGGACAAGATTAAAGCATAATGTGGCGCACTTAATTTTTTTTGGTTGTGTCGCATGCGCACATATTCCAAATGAGTTGAGAAAGAAGCTAGACAACAAAGAACAAAAATGTATATTTGTTGGGTATTCTGAATAAAAAAAAAGGGACACAAGTTGTATGATCCTATTGCAAGAAAATTCATAATCAGACGCGATGTTCAATTCATGGAGAATGAAGCATGGGATGGAAGCATAACAAATACAATAAAAATTATTGATGCAATGGAGAATGATGACACATAAGATGAAGTGGTTCTAACTCCAACCACAAGACTGTGCAGTTCTTTCTATAGTTGCAACACAAATCAAAACGCATAATACTACAATAAGAACAAGAGGTGTGAAGTCTACACCTAGAGCACAACAAATATCAACAAGCAATCTAGGTAGTTCTACATCCCTAGATCCGACTTTAGCAAGTTTATTACCAAGGAAGACAAGAACTCCACGCGACATCTATAATGAGGACACAACAAATTCATTTTCAATTTTTTCTCTGTTTTCACAAATAGATGATCCATTAACTTTTAAAGAAGTTGTCAAAGATGATGTATGGTCTCAAACCATGGATGAAGAAATCAGATGCATAGAGAATAATCAAACATGGAAATTGGTAGATGCACCTGAAGATAAGGATTTGATTAGTGTGAAGTGGATTTATAAGACCAAGAAATATGAAGAAGGAAATGTGTAGAAGCACAAGGAAAGGTTAGTTGGAAGAGGTTTTACCCAGCAACCTGGAATTGTTTTCAATGAAACATTTTGATCTGAACCCAGGAGCAATAAGTTTCCAATAATTGGTTGTTTTTGTCACTCCTTCAAAAGGGTCAGTTATAGATCATTTTACTTGAGCAATTTGCAATTAAAGGTAAAGTTGAAGTCTTATGTGCTTGAATTCGAAGTGAATGAAACCTTTTTAGTTTTCCTTATGTGTGATATGTCATGCTTTCATTTAACATCCTATGTGCTGAAATTCATGGAAAAACAACATAAGAACATAATACACATAATGGATATGACACTTCCCTTGATAACGGAGTTCACCTGATGTGGGCTACCTCTTCGGGTCATGCTCCAAAGCCTGACCATTTTATTCTCCTTGTTGTAATGATGTCTCTCCTTTACAAGTTGTAAGGACAAAGTACCTTTTCGGTGACGACAACAAGAGATCAGAATGTGATCAGGAATGTATACAACTTCATAAGTTCTCATACTCATGAGGTATCCATGATGCTGACATGGACATCATTCCCACATACTCAATACATAAAAAGAGGAATAATAAAATATGATCCCCATCAACATGGAGCCATCAAAAGCCTTAGATATGTTGCTTAGATCCAAGCATAAATATGCAGCCCATACAAAGATCCTAAAACCACGAGATTTAGAATTGATTCATTGGCCACTTATCATGCAAGTGCCACAATTTCTCTGTCACATGTCACCGATTGATTTGATGTGAAATAAGAGAAGAAATGAATAGATGGAAGGAATAAGTTGATCTTGATTCCTTGTTGCAACCTCTCTATGCTCCTTCAGACCTATAACACACATGCTATGCTACAAAATTTAATGACAAAACAACATAATGAAAAGCATGCTTACATTGGCTTCTCCAGAACTTAACTTGCTTATATGAAGCTATGTTGCAAAAGCATAACTCGTCATTGGATTTTCATCATTGAATTACCTAAAAATGACTACCAAATTGTCTCCATCCGAGTCAGACACTTTCAAGCCCAAGAGACACCTCTGCCTCGGTTATCGTGCCACTGCCTCTGCAATAAATGACGCATTCTAGAGTTAAGCTACAGAAGCTTTGCTCAGATAAGAAAAATAACACCACCATTGTGTTCGTGGTGTCATTTTACCTAAAAATGATTGTCTCCATGCCTCAATCCGAGTCAGACACTTTCTGACCCAAGAGGCACCCCTGCCTCGGTTTGCGTGCCACTACTCCTGCAATAAATGCTAAGAAATCTCAAAAATCATGCCAAATTACGTACCATTCCTTACAGTATGTACCAGAGTCTTAAGGTATTCTCAGACTTCTCTCTCGTTCTCAGTGCATGTCCCGAACTCTACCCAAAATCCCCTTCTTATACAATTTCCGGGTGGTTATGCATTAAGTGTGATGGTTGGCCAAATGGTCAGAGTGGCTAAGTTTAGGCATTGGTTGGCGGAGTTCCCAGGGTTGAATCCCACAGGCATCCCCATTTAAACATATGCTTATAAACCCTTTTGGTGCGCACCCATCTAAATTTGGTGGAACATGTGTTACTTTTGGCGGAATATGCTAGAATGGCAGACAATTTACAATAGTTTTGGCACGCTCTGCTATATTTAGCGGGCGACCACTAGAATGGTGGAATGGTTATTTATAGCGATGGATAGTTGGTTGGAATGGAATATTAAGACCCTATACTGGCGGTGGATTATGGTCGTGTGGGAACAATGCATATGACCAGGGGTTGGGCCGAAGGCCTAGCCCCTTTCCTTTGGTGCATGCATAAACCTTACACTTTAAATGTAACTTTTAACATATTGCAAATACGAAACATTGTGTGGTGTAGTGGTAGCATGGATTTGTGGGGCCTTTGGGATAGTGAGAGGTCATGAGTTCGACTCTTAGGGAGTCATAAAACTTTTACCCATCAACCATTGGAGGGGTGCCACGTGGCAGCCCATGATTGGGCCATGTGGCACCATATAATTTGTCCAAGCAAATGCCACTTGTCACCACATGATTCGCCCATGAAATTGCCATGTGTCATCACCTAACTTGCCCATGTGTCTTCCATTCTTTTCATGTCATCCCATGCCAACTCAGTTGTACGAACGTGCCACATGTCACCCTTGCAGTGGTGCCACGTGTCACTTTGACTTTTTGACTTTTCACCAAGTTTGACTGAACTTTGACCACTTATAACGTTTGATCCATAACTTTGTTTGACGAGTTGTTTGCACCATTGGAAATATTGTGATGCGCTCTTCGTGATCCTACAATTTTAATTAAGTTTTGGGAACTTTTAATTTTCCCCTGTCTCTCCCTATTGAGCCCATTCTGAGCCCCCTAGGACACTTCTGAAACTTCTGTGATGTTCCTTAGATCCATTTGGATCACATTTTCACCATTTGAATGCATGGACACAGTCAGAACTGTGTTAGCCATTTTCGTGTAGTACAAGTGGCCAGTTTATCAAATGGATGTAAAGTCAACATTTTTGAATGGGCATTTAGAAGAAGAAGTGTATGTGGAACAACCACAAGGATATGAGGTTGCAGGACAAGAGAACAAGGTGTACAAATTGAAGAAAGCATTGTATGGGTTAAAGCAAGCTCCCAGAGCTTGGTATAGTCGCATAGATTTCTATCTCACACATAATGGATTTCAGAGAAGTGAAAGTGAGCCAACACTGTACATCAAAGAAAATAAGCAAGGTAACATGTTAATTGTTTGCTTGTATGTATATGATTTGATATTTATAGGTGATTTTGGAATAGAAGAATTTAAGTCGGTCATGAAGGATGAATTTGAAATGACTAATTTAGGGCTTATGATATTTTTTGGGAATTGAAGTTTACCAGTCCAAAACTGGTATATTTATCTCACAGTCTAAGTATGCACATGAAATATTGAAAACATTCAATATGAAAAATTCCAAAGCAGCCCCAACACCTGTCATAACAAGATTGAAATTAAGCAATGAAGATATAGGGTCTAAGGTGGATCCCACACTGTTTAAAAGACTGGTAGGCATTCATATGTATATAACAGCAACAAGACCTGATATTATGTATGGAGTGAGCCTAATTTATAGGTTCATGAAAACTCCAAAAGAATCACACTGGAAGGAAGGAAAGAAAATTTTGAGATATGCGAATGGAACAATAGATTTTGGTATTAAGTACTCCACTTCAGACGTTTTTAAACTAATTCGATACACTGACAATGATTGTGGAGGAAACATAGATGAAATAAAAAGTACCTCTCGGTACACATTTCATTTTGGAACAGGTATGGTATCATGGGAATCAAGGAAGAAGCCCATAGTGACTCTTTCTTCAGCAGAATCAAAGTAAGTCGTAGCTACAAGTGCAACTTGTCAAGCAGTTTGGATGAGAAGAATGTTAAAATATTTGTTGCAGGAACCAACAACAATATTATGAGACAACAATTCAGCCATCATGTTATCAAATAGTCATGTGTTTCACAATAAAACTAAGCACATTGATACAAGGTATCATTTTATCAGAGAATTGGTGAATAAAAAAGAGATTTGTTTAGAGTTTTTCACGTCAAAAGAAGAAGTTGCAAATATTTTTACAAAGGATTTAGAAAGAGATGCATTTCAGTATCAGCACAATAGTCTCAGAGTCCGCATAGTAACAAATGAGTGACAATATATGTCAAATTCAATTTTTGATGTAAATTTTTATGTAATCCCACCTACTTATAATTAAAGGGGACTGTTGGAAATATAAATTACAATTCGGTGAGCTCACGTCTCAACCAATTTGTCAGTTAGTCGATTTTGTCAGACAATCATTTTGTCAGTAAGTAGATTTGTCAGTCATTCAAACTGTAACCACAATTCATCAGTTTACATTTTCTTCTACACAATCTTAGTCTAAGTCAATCGACAAGCAGTGGAGTTAATTAATGGAGTCGATATTTATCTTTCTCGAGTCTAGTTAAGTAATTGAGAGTCAATCGAAGTTATTGATGTCTTAAATGTCGAGTCGGTTTTGCTTCTATAAGAAGTATAAGTCACAGTATTTATAAGTATGAGTATTTAGTTAGTTGATACATTAGAGAGAGAAATAAACATAGAACAAAGAAGCATCAGTAGCAACTGAAGGTAGTCGAAGAAGTCATTGGAGCTTAAGCGCATCTTAGTTATTGTATTCGCGCAATGCGCCAAGGTTAACATATATCAAGTAGTTTGTGTGTTCATAAATTTCATGTGTACTTCTGAGCTTATGATGTATTTATAAATTCATGTGTTAAAGATTATCATTGTGTGAAGAAATTGTTGCATTAAGTGTTTTATTCATAGCGCACAATAAAGAGTGTAGTCTGTGCATTGCACGATAAGTCTTGAGTGTTTAGTGACAACATTTTGTGGCACGCAACATTTGAGATTGCGCTGGGCATAATAGTATGCATGCTTAAGACCCAAGAGAGGGACACCTCTCAAAGACATCCCAAATGTTGTATACAAAGTATGTGAAAGGATTAGTAGGGAAAATGAAATTTTAAAACTTGTTCACACACTTCCTTATGGAAAGAGGGGGGGTGATTTTTATATTTGTGGAATTTCTCATGTAATTTTCCCTCAAATTTTTCCTCTTTTCACCCCCACAAAGCTTGAAAACTACAAGATTTTGTTTTTCATATGAAAATCCTTGTAGGGTTCATGTGAAGAACAACATATTTTAGTTTTATGGATTTTTAGGATGAATGAAAATGAAGACAAACTCGATGGAAAATTATGGGATAAGTTCCACAAATATAATAAGGAAATTTTGTTGAACCTATGTGATTTGCTAGATATTCATGTATCTAGAACGTGTAAAAAGAAGGAATATTTGGAGGATACTTCAACCATCATCATGCACAAAATAGAGTTGAAAGAATCATAGAAAAGAGTGTTGGGTTAAGATTTTATAGGGTGAAAATTGTTAGATAACCCTTGTGAAATATCAGTAAAATAATCATGAAGCACTTGTAAAATAATTATAGACATGTTGGAATGTGACAATTGATTGATCTAAAATTAGTTCAGTTGGTTCATAGTGGTTTCTCCAACAAGAAGATCATGTAACTGTGGAAGAAATGGTTTAAATATGTAGACCTTAGAGGCATATATTGAGTCAAGGTTGCAAGCCTTCTCCTAGGTTGTATTGTAAATCTCCTTGGTTGAACAATAAGAATATTGATTTCCATTGTCCCGTGGATGTTTGTCTGCTAAGAGTTTTACCACGTAAATGTGTAATCTTTGTGTGTTTTTCATTTGTCTTTTGTTCTTTGTTGTAGATTCATTTCCTATGGGCTCACGGTCCCAACAAGTGGTATTAGAGAGCAGAGTTGAAGGACGTGTGATAGAGCGATATAGTGAAGAAGAGGCCCATGTGTGGAGGGTCGTGGGCTGCAATTTCTGAGTGGGAGAAGGATCCTTGTGGATCAATACAAATCCATGAAGAGGAAGAGAGGACCTATGTCGATCTTGATGAGAAAAATCATGATGGTGAGACAGAGCCATCATAGATAAACATTCACGTATTTCCTACATGTTAATTTCCCCAAATCAATCTGTTGCTTATGAGAGATGATTTGTGAGAGGACAAGCACGATAGTCGTCACAATCATTGCAAATAAAAGAGGAACTAGTTTCTTGATCTGGTGGATGTTGTGAAGGAATGTGTTGCCCAATTTGACATAAGGTCATGAAGGAACTTGTTTCCAGATATGGGATAGGTCACAAAGGAATGTGTTTCTCGATCTGGTGGAGGTTGTAGAGATAAGGAATCTGCAAACAAGTCAAGCTTATTTGGCGAGAATACTATTCCAGTGAGAGATCGGAGCATGAAGTTGTCCCAAGTTGTGGAGAGAGCCACCACGTTGCGTTAGAATCCATTCACAGAGAGAGTTGTCACATTGTTGGGTAGAAAGGAGCCAATCTATCGTGACATGCTTCTTGCCACACACTTGAAAAAGTTGTATTTTTCATGTGATGATGCAGGTCAACATGGAGGATAAGGATTGGTCTGCCATTTGGCTGGTGATATCAAATCCTAGGAGAAACTGTCTCTTCTCATCACAAAGGATGAATAACTGTGATAGAGTCTCTTGCGTGGAGAAGTCCTAAGAAAAAACATTCCAGCATTGTAAAAAGAAGTAAAGATGCTAGTTGTTGGCTGGAAAGGAGACCGCAGATCTGAGAGGATAGAAAGGGCCAAGTTGGAGGGGTTGAGTCGTGGAAAGGAAGACACCAACCTTCAAAAGGAAATATGGGGCATGAAGTCTTTATTCTATCTGTAGATATCAAGCCACCGCTACAACATCTAAGGATCGAAGCCCGCAGAGGTGTAAACTAGACCAGTTTGTGCATGAGGAGAGGTCATCCCACGGAGGAGAATTTTGTGTGCTCATGTTGTCTTGGAGGTAATTACATTGATAATTCTAGGTGGTTTCTGATTGGGATTACCATTTCGCGCTACTATGGTGTGTGAATTATTGATCGATGTGATTAGATCTAGTTGAGGGTAGCTTGTTCTTGTTGTGCAGTTGATTCAGTGAAGAATCAAGTCGCCACAATCATTAGTAGTAGCTTGGGTTAGGATCTAACAAGTATCAAGTGATTGTGATATCACATGAAAGAGGAATCATGGTCCTTCTCACTAGAGGTTCAGGCGAAAAGGGAGTTCCTAGCCGTCAGAGGTGATCAGTGTGCATGTGTAGATAGTCAAGAGATGGCATAAGGATGAAGTGAAGGAGTCATGGTAAAAGGAGAAATAACAGTGTTGGTGGAGCACTGAAACTCCATTGTAATTGGGCTTGGAGGTGAGTGGGTGTCAAGCTCACTTGGCCAGCTTGGCCGGATTTGGTCAAGGTTTCAAATGCAAAGTTCAAGGTTGAGCATTGAAGGTGTCCAGGTTAGAAAGGTGGGTCTATATTTCTATATAGAAAGGATGATGTGATTAGAAATTTTTGGTGAAAAGAGTATTGGCAATTCAATCAAGTGTTTGAGAATATATGATGGAGGTGGTTTCACATCCTTGGAATGTGTAAATTATTTCAAGGAATCTAGGATCGAAGGGGCATGCTCAATAATTCCAAGTTGTAACAAGAGTTGCGGGAAAAAGCAGTCATGCTATCTGGTAAATTGGTCACCATCAATTGCAAAAGACTGGAATATTCTAGAACAAGTATGAACAGGTCATCTTGTGATTACTCAAATGTGAAATTTTTGGTTTTGATGCTTATGCTCTTATCAAAATTCTAAGAAGGACCTAGATCAAATAGGTAGATATTTTTTGGTTATAATGATGGTGTTAATGGATATAGATTGTGGGATCCCACTTCCCACACAATCATCATTAACATAGATGCAATGTTTGATGAATCTTCTCTCATAAAATAAAACATAGTAAAAGATGACAAGTACAAAGTATGACTAGTAGCAGAAGGGTATTTGGAAGGTATTGATTTCCATCAAATTTTTTCACCAGTTGTTAAGCTTCTTTATATTCATGTTGTGTTAGCACTAGTTGTGTTACTTAATCTTGAGTTAGTGCAGTAGATGTTAAAATAGTTTTACATGAAGTATTGGATAAGGATATGTATATGGAACAACCAAAAAAGTTAGTTCAGGATCACAACAAAAGATTTGTTTGCAAACTCAAGAAGTCATTGTATGGCCTGAAGCTCAAGTAGGAAATGGTACAAGATGTTTGATTCCTTCATGGTGAGCCAAATTTTACAATAAGTGAGTATAACCATTGTGTTTATGCTATATTCATTATCTTGGTGTTATATGTTATGCTTGTATCAAGCACAATCATGGTTGAAATCAACTGGTTGGCTCAGTTGGCTAAGGCATTTGATATGAAGGATCTAGGAGTAGTTAAAACAAATCTTAGGCATGTAAATACACACAGACGGGAAAGAAGGTAAGCTTTGGTTATCACAACATAAGTGTGTGGATAAGATTCTCATGAAATTCGATATGAATAATGTGAAATCAGTAAATATCTCTTTGGCTTTCCATTGTAAGCTTTCTTCAGGTTTATTTCCTTGTAATGAAGAAGAAAAGGGTTATATGTCTCATGTATCATATGTTAGTAGGAAGTTTGATGTATGTGATGAAATGGTCAGATATTTCACATGCAGTTGGTATTGTCAATGGATACATGGAAAATCCAAGTAAAATGGTGAAATGGGTGCTTTGGTATTTTAGAGGGACGAGTATCACCTGCATTAGTTGCAATGATTTAGTCTATGGTTATGTTGATTCAGAGCTTGTAGGAGATTTTGGCAAGAGGAGATATACCTTAGGTTATGTCTTTCATGAATGAAAGAATCTATTAGGTAAGTTCGAACAAGTGCAGGATAATATATTTTGTGGTAGTCAAAGTGTTGTGCACTTAACTAATAGTCCAACATATCAAAATGGGAGGAGGAATCATTTTGTAAGACATGTTATTGATGGAGGCGAAATGATCCATAATCAGGAAAATTATGCACATATGTTCACGAAACTAGTATTGTTAGAGAAGTTGTTGTGGTGTTTGGTTTCTCTTGGCTTGTAAAGAAGGTGGTCAACGAACCGAGACAAGGTATCAGGTATATTGTTGTCAGAGTGGAGATTTTTGGAATGTGACAACTAATTGACCTAAAATTAGTCAAGTTGGTTCATGGTGGTTTCTCCAACAATATATTGTTGAAACTATTTCGCAAAGATAAGATTCAACAATTTTGTAATTAATGCAAGTAGTTTACATAGCTGTGGGAGAAATGGTTTAAATATGTATCTCTTAGAGGAAGATATTGAGTCAAGGTTGCAAGCTTACTCATGGGTTGCATTGTAAATATCCTTGACTGAACAATAAGAATATTGATTTCCATTGTCCCGTGGATGTTTCCTTGTTAAGGGTTTTACCACGTAAATTGATGTGTAATCTTTATGTGTTTTCCATTGGTATTTTGTTCTCTATTGTAGATTCATTTTGTTGTGGGCTCATGGGCTTGTTGTGGGATATTTTCACCCTGTAGGAGATAAACTCCCTTAGGCTCTTCCTAGACCTAAGACAAAATAGAGGTGTAAATGCCATAATTTCCTAGATCTAATTCATACATGAAAAATATTTGGTATAGAGAAAGGCTTACTTGATTATCGAAGGTTGTCCCTGCATGATCCTAGCTGCCCGCTTTCACAAAGATCTCCTTCGCTCATAGAAGCTCATATATGCAAACATAAAGACACAAAAAAACCTTCACAAGATCACACTAATCATGCATAAATCAATGATAGATCCAATAATGTATCATAACAAATGAAAACATTAATTCTCCACGAGAAAACATAACAATTACACACACATCCAAGTAGAGGAAAACATATTGTACACCTTCTATTAATGGAACAAATAGATTACAACTTACAATCAAGGAAGTTGATGTTGCAACCCTTTCCCAGTCCCTTTCCCAAGCTCAGTAATCGATCTGCCAGAATAAGTTTTATTTCTCTTTTCCTTCCCCCTTTTCCCATGAGATACCCCTCATTATATAGGATATTAGGGATAAGATCAACTGGTTGAATTGGATAGGATTCCCATTCCCAAGATGAAAATATTCTCAAGGTCGAACCCCAAGAAATCAAGATTAAATATCATCTCCTGAGACCACTCCTAAATAGGGAGTAACAGTTCGGTCGTGCCCTAAATAAATGGTAGGGAGAGATCATTCACTCCTCGAAGGAAGAAAAGAAGTGACTGACACTTTTTGGGCACACACTGTAAATGGGAAACCAACGACCAGGCCAAAAAGGTACTGTAAAATTAGGGAAAAGTGGTATAATTCAGTGTTTCATACTATTGACCCCTAGATGATTCCCATCAAGTGATCAAGTGGTAAATAATTGTATAACAGATGCCCCATAAAGTGTGAGGTCAGAAGAGGTGTTTGATGGATGGAATACTTTACAAACAAAATCATAGATCTTTGAGCGAAGGAACCTAGAAAGAAATCATCATTAATGCAACATAATAATAACATCCCTGAGGTGGGCATACCCATGATTGGTAATAGAAACTAAGAATAGCTGCCAAACATATACTGCAGATCCATGCATGACACAAGTAACTAGATCATGGCCACGAAATAATACATTGTGGATCCATGTCACAAGTGATATCATAGCCATCACCAACTACAAATGTGGATATATGTCATAGGATATAAATCAGTGAGAGCGCTCAATTCCCGAGTGATCTATGAAGTACTCATGAATAACTCCATTGTAGCTTGGGAGGGACAACGATCAAGGAATGAATGGTCCCAACCCAAGGTCTTTAGGCCAAATCCAAATGGTATGAATCTACAACATGAGAATAAATGAGTTGATGTCGAGCATGGTAGAAATCATCTGATTATCAGTGATTGATGTATACCGTTAACAGACGCGAGGTAATCCACCGATGATTATTATGGATCCCAAGATACCTAGTACAATATAGTGAGTGTGAATAAATGAGTTGAATTCGAACACTCGTAGAATCATTCTACATGAGCCAATGATGTAAACCCACTGCCAAATTGCAAGGGAGCCTATCATCGATGTCTACAAGTCCCAGGGTACTTACTAGTTTCTATATTTCAAACCTGGATAATGATTTGGAGTTGACAAGATGAAATACGTCGAAGGAGGGCCTTGATGTATCCCCCATAAAGTAACACAAAACATAGAAAGGTCCATGGTGTGAAGAAAGTAATGATAGAGCACAACTAATGCAAGGATGGCTAGGAGGAATGGGCTAAAGGACTGCGAATGGCCGACACAGGCTAACATCCCTTGAAAAAATTAGCACGACAAAGTACTTGACTTGGTAGCATTGACTCAAGAAGGACCAAAACACTCACCATGGGATACTTGAAGAGTAACTAGTTGGTGGAGTCCAAGAACTCATGGAGATGGTAATGATTCAGAGAAAATGGATAACCCAACTATTTGTACAGAGACGTCAAACATGTGCAGTGTTCAAGGCCGACTCAGAATATGATTTCCATTTGTGAAGATGACTATATGGAAATACCCCCACTCTTTTTTCTTATTTCATGTTTATGTGAGCGCGAAAGAAAATAAAATTATGATTGATGTTCTCACTTGTTGATTTAATTTCGATCCCAAGGCGAAGAATGATCGATCCATCATTTCATATTGAGAGAGTCTAAAAAGACAAAGAAGACTCCAAAGGTGTTTTGTTTTGTAAATTTAGTCCCATGAGCCCGAAAAAGGATAAAATAATACAAGGGAGAACTCTTCTATATAAGGTTTACTAGAGTATTCTTTTTTCATAATTAGTCCATTCGGTCCGAAAAAAGGGGTAAAATTACACTGAATAGATGTCCTTTCAAATCCATTTAATGAGTGTGAAAGAAAAAAATCTCACTCAAAAATCTTTTCAAGTTTAGGGAGTCTGAAAAGAGCTTAACAAAGACTCTGGGTTGTACCTTTGTCATGGTTGGTTACCAAGAATGAAAAAGGCGTAATAGTAAGCTTGGCTAGAGAGAACAAGTGGTATGCGATGAATTCCAGGAATATGACTTGAAGCAATGGATTGCAACAGGACACGGTGAATAATGACTACTCATAACAACGATTCTCATCCAAATGTGTTGTATATGGTAGCAACTAGATGGATAATATTCAAGCATAGTTGCGGTGCGATAAGTAATGGAAGAAAATGGCGATGTAGCAACAATAAGCAACGAGACAACAATACTAGTAGAGTGTGACCATTAAAACAACAAAAATGGAGGGAACCTTAGGTATAGTTCTAGCAATATGGATGGTTAAAAATGTAAAGAGGGAGATGCAGGGAAAAACCTCACCTTATATGCCATTTTAGAGACATGTACCTCAAGTTCAATGGATGTATCGATATTAAAAACTTCTCTAGAATCCTATCAACACACGTAAACTAGATTCCAAGGTCAACACGCATAGTGAAATCCTAAAAAGAAAATGTTTTTGGATTTTGGATATGATGTACACAAAAAAAAGGCACTCACACCGCACACCTATGCACAAGGCACTACATATTTGATGGTTTAAACAAAGGAGAGTCCATTGGTAGGCTCGAGCTAGGGATATTTTTCATAATCAATGAACTTACAAGCCATTGGAGGCATCATATGGCACACCATGTCGAGGTCGTGCCACATAGGAATGAATGTCTATGATCGAAGGTACTCAACATGAGTGGTTGTATGAGCGATGAAATATCTTTGATGAGACCCTTCAAGACATGAAGGGGGTAAATCTTCGAAGGGAGGGGAAGCAGAGAATTCAGTGGCAGGTTATGAAAAAACAATCTGAGGTGAAAAAGGGTGAAAATTGGGAGGTTGACTAGATGTCCCAATCAATGCCCCTAGTCTTGGGTTGGAACTCAACATGATGACTCTCATCGGTTCCAAATTAGGGAGGAAGGTGTGATTATCCTTATCCTCTCTGGGCTTAACAATGGAAGTTGTGACTTCCAGGGTGGCCTCTTCTGAAGGAAACTTAGTATATAGGAAATAATGGGAACTAAGGGAGTCAAAAACCCGTACGGGTGGAGTAGGATTATCACTTTCCATCTAAGGATGGAAGGGTTGAACAATATTAATGGATTTTGAGGGGACTGTTGGATCGACAATCTCAACCACGGTGTGTTGTATAGATTCTCCATATAAGTCAACATCCTCAGGATGAGGTACCACCCAAGGATCAACTGACCTGAGGGATTCACCGATAGATGAGTAAATCATGTTGATAGGAGAAATGTGGGTAGTTTCAAGTGTAGGAAGGGGTTAAATTCCCATAATAAATGGATCTTTAAAAATTCCTACACTAATGCGTTCATACCCCCCAGAAGACTCACCTATGAAGGGCACATTGGTGTCGTGATTAGTTCGTAATTCATGTGTGCAATAATCTAATTGGTCAATCGTAACTATCTTCCTTTGATGGGGAAATCATATAATGTGAAAGACAATGGATGCAACAACCTGCATGGAATAGAACCAAGTGCATCCCAAGAGCAGATTATAGTTGAGTGCGGAATCTACCACTTTGACTTCTATGGAGACAATCTTTCCCCCAAGGTCAATGGGTAAGGAAGGTAGAATTTTGTAAGGTTTGAAAGAATGTCCATCAAAATATTTTAGGATGGTTGGAGATGTGGTGATTTGTGGTGAACCAATGGATTTCCAACATGACAAAGACATAATGCAAGTGGTCTTTCCTTCATCGATCATTGTACGAAAGATATTATTATTCATACACTGAACTATAATTTGCAATTCTAGTTGGTGTGAGAGACGTGACTCACTCTGTTCTGTGTCATAGGAAATAATGTTATACTCCAAAGGGTAAATTCCCCCTATGGTTTTGAATAAGTATTTTCGCTATGAAGGATAGCTCTGGAGTACTTCTAGTGATGACATGTCACACATGGCCTGGGAAATATCTTCCACTATGTTGTAGTGTTGGGATAACCAAGCGTTCAGATTATGGCTGGTCCATCGAGGTACCCATTTTGGAGGGAGGATGGAAGGTTCAGAATCTGGTTTCTAGAATGTGAGAGGGCCATTGGGTGGTAAAATCGATGGAGGATATTTTGATGATGGTTCCCCGTATGTGGAGTCATAGTTCTTGGCTCTAGTGTTTAACACCACCGTGGATTTAGCCATCATGATATTTTCATTTGAGGACTTTGAATTTCCCCCGGGTGGGGGTGCAGGAACTTGTGTGATCATTTTTTTTTGATGGGGGGAAATGAATGGTTAATACCACTAGTTGTGAAGGAGATCCCCCTCACTCGAGATTGTGATGATGTTACAAAAATATTGGAGCCATATCCTCTACTAATTCCAAATATACCCAAGGTAGTTGAGCCTCTCAAATCCTATAAATGGAGGCATTCCCATGAAAAAGAGAGGAGAAGGTAAAGTAGGATGTACTTTGTTTACGACGTTATTCCTAGCTGCTCCTATCTGCAATCTTGATCCAATTCCTGGTGAAAATCAATACCTGCAATGAACAACAAGAAACAAGTGACTTCCTTCTACTCTAATGGATTAGGCAAAGAAAATTCATATATGTGAATCAAATTAAACATAGACAAACACATGAAACCACATACTTGAAGGAAATAGGACAAGTATATTAAATGAGAACAAAGAAAACTTACAGGCCATGAATTATGTCAGTTGCAACTCCTCCAATCTCTCCTCGTCCAACCCTTGCATGAATCCCATGATCATAAGTATGATATATCCAAGCTTCTTCTAGAATCAAAGGTTTGATATCTCTAATCTTCTTGTCCTTCTCCATGAAAAGCCCTCATTATATAGGATTTGGAGGCTTAACCACCATGGAGAAGATCACTCACTAGATCCACTAAAATGGGATCTCCAAGATTTTTAGGGAGAAAATATCTCTCAAGGATTTTAGGGAGAAAATATCTCTCAAGGATTTTAAGGAGGAAATATCTCTGAAGATCCACCAAATTAGGATTTTGGTTTAAGAAAATATCTCAACCATCCATGAGATTCTCAACCTCTCCTTGAGATTAGGAAACTAAATGTGAGGTGGATTCTCACACTAAACTAATTTCCTTTTTATAAATATTATTCATGTGCACATAGTATTTTCACCTTCATATGATGTATTTTTCCTCCTCGTTGACTAGGGATTGTGAAAAATGTTCTTTCATGGTGTCAAGGTGTATGAAATACTTAGTAAGGTGCATATGACACTTTTACGACACTTGCGACACTTAGGGTGAGGTACTTAAGTGTGGAATTTTGATGTGTAACAAATGGACCTTGGCAAGGTGGGGACAATATTTGGTGAAGTGGTCTTCCTTACGTACCATGCGAGTAAATTTGGCCTTTATTTTTCCCCTAACATTGGGGTCTTGAGTGTTGAGACTCTCCTACTGATTGGAATATTTTTTGGATTTACCCTTGTTTTTATTCTTTCCTCCAGATGGTTGAGATGAAGTGGATTGAACCACATTCACCTCAGAGGCTTGTGTAGGAGAGGGAGTGGAGTTGGTATTGTTACCAGTCTGCGATTGTGTGGAAGACTGTAGTTTTATGGAACCGACTATGCCATCAACATGGACTCTTGGGGTTGGTTGTGTTGAATCATTCGACGATTGAGGAGAATGAGGGATCATATCATATAGTGTGCCAGATTGGGAATATACTAGATCTAAATATTGGGCACAACTAATCACCTTCTCCTCGATAACAATGCTTCCCATGGTGACATCTCTAGAAATGGGTAGTAGAAGATACTTTGTGAATCAATCTACCAGGAGTTGGTCTGGAATTGGAGCTTTAATCAATCTTCATTGTCGCCTCCACTCATGTATATGATCATAAATATGAGTGGAAGAGGATTGCCTAAGCGAAATCAAAAGATTTGTACCGGTTTCATATCAAATGGGAAATTGGAAGTGAGTTAGAAATGCCATGGAAAGAGAATTAAAATTGACAAAGGAGTTTCATGGCAATTCAATATACCATTTTGTCGCCGATCCTATGAGCATTCTCTGGAAAAGTCGTAATTGAATGGAATTGTCCATCAAGGAATTCGAAGAAAACCAAAGATGGAAAGTCATTATGTGGTTATTAGGATCTTCCCCAAGTTTTCCTTAGAAATTGGGGATGTCGGACAGTAGTTTGGAAGGGATGGGGGGGGCGGAATAGGGCATGTTGTATAGGATCATTTGTCAAACACGAAAAATATGGAAGATCTAAGGTATCCAAGAAAGGAAATTATTGGTTTGATTGTGAACACTGGTAATATGGATGGGGCATCGGAGTACCAGTAGGAGCATACGCGGGTTGGGATGGCATGTTGAAGCCTGATGGTACACCCATATATGGTTGAGTGGCTTGGGGAGTGGAGAACATGGGGTTTGTCGGTTGAGTGGGAAAATATCCTTGATGAGAAATTCCTATTGGATTGGTTTAACCTCATGGAGTATTTGACACTCCCAGATACGATAAACTAGTGTAAAGACTTGTAGGGTTTGTTGGAACAATTTTCCCCGGGGATTGAGGTTGGTTTCTAGTGTGGTATTGTCCCCAAACTAGTTGTTGACCTCCAACTAATTTTCCCCCAACTAGTTTTTGTCCCCAAACAACTTGTTTCCCCCCAACTAGTTGTTGGCTCCAAATAGATTGTTGCCCCCATGGGGAGGGTTGTCCTTTGGCTGGAAGTTTCCCTCTAGAAAAGTGTTGGCCTCTAATTGAAGATTGACCTCCAATGAAGGGTATAGAAGAACTCCCCATTTGTAAAATTGGATATGTAGGATGAGTGGTTTGTGTAATTAGGGTTGTTTGAATTACTTGACTCTTGGACATCTGACCGATGGAATGACCAAGTAAAGAACTTGGTGTGTGCATAAATGGGACTAGTGAAGCAGGAATATTACCTGGCCCATGTGCAAAGAGATGTGTACTTGTCAGTGGTTGTGTTGGAGTAACCTAGGTCAGGGGTGTTCCTAATAAAGAATAAGCACCATCAGTAGTAGAATGTGCTCTTATAGGATCAACTACAAGAGTTGTGGATAGAGGAGGTGAAATTTCCAATCCCTTTGGTAAACGGTAAGAAGAAAAAGAATCAAAATATGTCGTGGATGGTTGTTCAATGAGTAGTGGGCCAGGTGGATCAGTCAAGGGGGGATTTGTGTGAGGTACCACACCTTCCACAAATGTTGTGAACGGTTCTTCTACGTTTTGGTCACTTCCAAGAGCTACACTCCTTTTTTCAAAAGTTATTTCTTTGACCATTCATTCGTTAGAAGGATTTTGTAGAGGATCTTTCCCCTCAAGAGGTAATCCTTGCATTCTATAATCCTTGCATTCTACGAGATCTATGAATACCTCACTCGACCATAATGAAAGAAAAAAAATCTCTAATTCCAACTACAAATGTTTACTGAAGACAACCCTAATAAATCTATAGGTAATCAACCAAGAAACAATAGATAGAGGGATCTTCCAAAGACAGGATGTCAAGTTGTCAATAAAGATATCAGAAGCAGTCGCCCCGAACTCCATGTAATATACCTTCTCAGTGAAATCAACCCTCGCTTCGTGGGGTCAGCCTCCAAGATTATTAAAAGTGTGGTATGACGTCTACCCCAGGTACCATGGGAATCCCCCCACAACAACTTTAGTAGATACCTAGGAAAGGCCACTAAGGTTACCAGCTCACAGTCATCCTCCGGGGGGTACAGTCGACAGTCAGGACCGAATGTATGGTAATGATAACAAAGTCTGAAGCTATTCCAGAGGACTAAAGACAAGTGGACAAGTAACACTCCTAAAGACCTCGAACGGATTCGAGATTCGCGAAGCACCAAGACCAAATGAACTAGTAACACTCAAGAAAAACCCCCAATAAATGTTCATTCCACTACGATTGGTCAAGCTTTGGAGGGGTAATATTTGTTGCTCTCTCGCACATGACTTTGTGTTTATCCCCTGTGTTAGAGGGGCTTCTCGGCTATGCCTATACGACAGTTGGATTTTATCACTCTTTAGTGTTCTACAATCTTGTTTAGTAGTCTTGGACAATTTAATCACTTTTCCTAGTCCAAAGACCCTAGCTCTAAATTACAGTTGGTGTACTGTAAACAAAAATGTCTAGTTAATTTTATTAAAGCATTGGTTGATTTTAATGGTCTTTTTTACTAAGAAAGGTACAAGAGATGAAACTAATGATGTGTGAGACTCAACTCCAATATAATGCTAAAAGAATGAAATGCAATCATTTATTTTCAATGAATTCTATCTACGAGAGTTCCTTTCTTCTTAATATAAACAAGCACTCAATATCATGCGACTTTGCAATTTTCCTCTTTAAATGGAAAGAGGAATGACGTCAAATTATCAAATAAATGTTTCAAAAATCCCAAAAAAATACAATCCCTTTTAAACTAGATACCAAAGCAATCTAACTATGAAACATCACCCAAGGAAAAGTTCAAACATAAGAATGCCTTCAACTCAAAACCCAATCTTTCAAAGGTAAAAAAACGTTTTTCAAATAACTTGAAAAAGGAATTGCACTCAAAGATGAGATCCAAATCAAGAGAGTTGGTTTTGTTTAAACAATGAAATCAAATCTAAAAGAACGCCCAATAGATTTAGAAAATAAAAATAAACTCTCTTACAAAGATGCCATCAACACTTAAAAGTTTGAGGGAATGAGGCTAGATAGTATAGATTGCACCCACAAAAAAAAAATAGTTTTTAATCAAATCAATGAAATGGCACACAAGAAAAAATTTCAAAATGACTTTGAAAAATTTGGAAGCAATAATTGCTAGGACAAATATGATACAGATCTGGAGGACTGGGAGAAAGAATAGACATAGATCTTGTCTTTTTCTTAAGGATGCCCCTTAAAAAATGGTTTTTAGAGTCTGGTTGCACCCTATTAATGAGAAGAGGATGACCAAAATGTCATGGTCCCTCCCTCTAGAGGTCTAGAGGGAGACCACAAAGTTCTGGTCACTCTTGTAGTGTAATTTTCAAGGTGGTCACTCCTGACAATTGGGAAGATTGTGACCAAAAGGTATTGGTCTCTCCTTGTAATGCAGACACTCATGACCAAAAGTTTTTGGTCACTTTGTGGAAATAGATAACCAACAATCATGACAGTAGGATGAAAAAACAACAAATCTAAAGTAGATATGTTAGATCTGGGGCTGAGATTTATCAAATAACCTTGAAAAAGTGTAATAAACAAAATGAAAACAAAAATCAACTTCAAAACAAGAAAGGATTTGAGAATATGGATTTTAAGAAAATGAGGAAGAAACTAATTAGCTCCCCATTATGGTCGCTAGTCTGTTGTAGGATATTTTCACCCTGCAAGAGATAAACTCCCTTAGGATCTTCCTAGACCTAAGACATAATAGAGGTGTAAACAACATACTTTCCTAGATATAATTCATACATGAAAACTACATAGTGTAGCGAAAGTCTTACCCAATGATCGAAGGTTGTCCTTACAGGGTCCTAGTTGTCCGCTTTCACGAAGATCTCCTTCACTCCTAGCAGATCAGATCTGCACACATAGAGACACGAAAAAACCCTTCACAAGATAACATTAATCATGCATAAATCAATGATAGATCCAATAATGTATCATAACACATAAAATCATTAATTCTCCACAATGAAACATAACCATTACACACACATCCAAGTAGAGGAAAACATCTTGTATGCCTTCTATTAATGGAACAAATAGCTTACAACTTACAATCAAGGAAGTCGATGTTGCATCCCTTTCCCAAGTCCCTTGTCCAAGCTCAGTAATCAATCCGCCAGAATAATTTCGCTTTCTCTTTTCCTTCCCCCTTTTCCCATGAGAGACCCCTCATTATATAGGATATTAGGGATAAGATCAAATGGTTGAATTGGATAGGATTCTCATGCCCAAGATGAAAAGCTTCTTGAGGTCGAACCCAAAGAAATCAGGTTTTAGTTGCATTTCCCTAAACCACTCCTAAAAAGGGAGTAATGGTCTGGTCGTCACCTATATAACTAGCAGGGAGAGACTAGTCACTCCTTGAAGGAAGGCAAGGAGTGACCAACACTTTCTGGTCACAAGATGTAAATGGGAAACCATCAACTAGGCCAAAAAGGTATTGTAAACTCACGGAAAAGTGGTATAATTCAATGTTTCATACTACTGACGCCTAGATGATACCTATCAAGTGATAAAGTGGAAAATGATTGTATAATAGGGCCCAACAAGACATTTATTGTTAACCTAAAAATTGAATTATAATATATATTGGAAGGTATAAAGGAACAAACTAAATTCAATTTTTTCTAAAATAGGATTTGGTCAAGCTAGAAAATTGGGGGCAAGGAGCATGGGATAAAAGGTTAAAAATAAGGGGGAAGGGATGGAGAAAGGATAGAAGCCACAAATGAAAGAAAAATAAAACACAAATAAGTGGAATCTAGATAGGAGTGAAAATAATATAGGAATTCAAGAGAGGGAAAAAGCCTATTGACCAAGACAATGGATAGTGGGATTTCAAGATTGGTTAAGTTTGTAGTCATCTTTCCAATTAAAATTATTAGGATGTTTTTCAATTTCCAACACTTCCAAATGATATGAGAGAAGCAGTAGGGTGTTGAGGAAAATTTTTTGGTTTGGTAAAAGCAAATGAGGTATTTAGAATTCTGGGAATGTTCCACAATAGCTTACTTGGAGATGTGGTTGTAGAATGTGTCAACTATATGTTCATTAAAATGAGCTATAAAATATCTACAAGTTTGGTCAATGCACGATTTTCCACAAGAGCAGGAAATTTGATAAACTCCTTGATCAAGCAAATGGTCGGATTTATCCGTAGTAGTTCTAAGTACGTTCTTTAGGGTTTGAAAATATTTTTTATATTCTTTTTGGCCAAAATATTTGTAATATGATCTATAATGCCATGGATATAGGAAAGAGAAATAAGAGATAGAGACGAAGAAGATAAAGGAGAGTTTTTAGAATTAGAATGTTAGGTTGAGTGAAAAACTTTCTTAATTTGGGAGATTGAGTGCCCACTGGCCACAAGAGCCTTAGTTAGATGCAATTTTTCCTTTTCAACAAGATGGGGAGCAAAGATTCAAAGTCACGAAAGTTCTTAGAAATACTGATTTTTGGGTTGAGTGGTGGTGAGAATAGACATAAAGATATATCTGAATATGTTTTTTCCTATAAACTTAATAAGAAGGATTTTTCCCCTCAAGAGGTAATCCTTGCATTCTACGAGATCTATGAATACCTCACTCGACTGCAGCGAAAGCAAAAAAATTCCCTAATTCCAACTACAAATGTTTACTGAAGACACCCCTAATAAATCTATAGGTAATCAACCAAGAAACAATAGATAGAGGGATCTTCCAAAGACAGGATGTCAAGCCGTCAATGAAGATATGAGAAGCAGTCACCCTAACCTCCACGTAATATACCTTCTCAGTGAAATCAACCCTCACTTCGTGGGGTCAGCCTCCAAGAGTACTAAAAGTGTGGTACGACGTCTACCCTAGGTACCATGGGAATCCCCCCACAAGAACTTTAGTAGATACCTAGGAAAGGCCACTAAGGTTACCAACTCACAATCGTCCTCCGAGGGGTACACTCGACAGTCAGGACCGAACGTATGGGAATGATAACAAAGTCTAAATCTCTTCCGGAGGACTGAAGACAAGTGGACAAGTAACACTTTTGAAGACCTCGAACGGATTCGAGATTCGCGAAGCACCGAGACCAAATGAACTAGTAACACTCAAGAAAAAAACCCCAATAAATGTTCATTCCACTATGATTGGTCAAGCTTTGGAGGGGTAATATTCGTTTCTCTCCTGCACATGACTTTGTGTTTATCCCCTATGTTAGAGGGGCTTCTCGGCTATGCCAATACGATAGTTGGATTTTATCACTCTTTAGTGTTCTACAATCTTGTTTAGTAGTCTTGGACAATTTAATCACTTTTCCTAGTCCAAAGAGCCTAGCTCTAAATTAATTCTCCATGATGAAACATAACCATTACACACACATCCAAGTAGAGGAAAACATCTTGTACACCTTCTATTAATGGAACAAATAGCTTACAACTTACAATCAAGGAAGTTGATGTTGCATCCCTTTCCCATGTCCCTTGCCCAAGCTCAGTAATCAATTTGCCACAATAATTTCGCTTTCTCTTTTCCTTCCCCCTTTTCCCATGAGAGACCCCTCATTATATAGGATATTAGGGATAAGATCAAATGGTTGAATTGGATAGGATTCTCATGGCCAAGATGAAAAGCTTCTTGAGGTCGAACCTAAAGAAATTAGGATTTAGTTGCATTTCCCGAAACCACTCCTAAAAAGGGAGTAACAGTCCGGTCATACCCTATATAACTAGCAGGGAGCGACCTGTCACTCCTTGAAGGAAGACAAGGAGTGACCAACACTTTCTGGTCACAAGATGTAAATGGGCAACCATCAACTAGGCCAAAAAGGTATTGTAAACTCAGGGAAAAGTGGTATAATTCAGTGTTTCATACTAATGGCCCCTAGATGATGCCTATCAAGTGATAAAGTGGAAAATGTATAATAGGGCCCAACAAGACATTTATTGCTAACCTAAAAATTGAATTATAATATATATTGGAAGGTATAAAGGAACAAACTAAATTCATTTTTTTCTAAAATAGGATTTGGTCAAGCTAGAAAATTGGGGGCAAGGAGAATGGGTTAAAAGGTTAAAAATAAGGGGGAAGGGATGGAGAAAGGATAGAAGCCACATATGAAAGAAAAATAAAATACAAATAAGTGGAATCTAGATATGAGTGAAAAGAATATAGGAATTCAAGAGAGGGAAAAAGCCTATTGACCAAGACAATGGATAGTGGGCTTTCAAGATTGGTTAAGTTTGTAGTCATCTTTCCAATTAAAATTATTAGGATGCTTTTCAATTTCCAATGCTTCCAAGTGATATGAGAGAAGCAGTAGGGTGTTGAGGAAATTTTTTTGGTTTGGTAAAAGCAAATGCAGTATTTAGAATTCTGGGAATGTTCCACGATAGCTTACTTGGAGATGAGGTTGTAGAATGTGTCAATTGTATGTTCATTAAAATGAGCTATAAAATATCTGCAAGTTTGGTCAATGCACGATTTTCCACAAGAGAAGGAAATTTGATAAACTCCTTGATCAAGCATATGGTCGGATCGAGGTGGTCGCTCCTGACAATGGGGAAGATTGTGACCAAAAGGTATTGGTCACTCCTTGTAATGCATACACTCGTGACCAAAAGGTTTTGGTCACTCTGTGGAAATAGATAACCAACAACCATGACAGTAGGATGTGGAAAACAACAAATCTAAAGGGGCTGAGATTTATCAAATCACCTCAAAAAAGTGTAATAAACAAAATGAAAACAAAAATCAACTTCAAAACAAGAAAGGATTTGAGAATATGGATTTTAAGAAAATGAGGAAGAAACTGATTAGCTCCCCATTATGGTCACTAGTCTGTTGTAGGATATTTTCACCCTGCAAGAGATAAACTCCCTTAGGATCTTCCTAGACCTAAGACATAATAGAGGTGTAAACAACATACTTTCCTAGATATAATTCATACATGAAAACTACATAGTGTAGCGAAAGGCTTACCCGATGATCGAAGGTTGTCCCTACAAGGTCCTAGTTGTCCACTTTCACGAAGATCTCCTTCATTCCTAGCAGCTCAGATCTGCACACATAGAGACACGAAAAAACCCTTCACAAGATCACATTAATCCTGCATAAATCAATGATATATCCAATAATGTATCATAACACATAAAAACATTAATTCTCCACGATGAAACATAACCATTACACACACATCCAAGTAGAGGAAAACATCTTGTACACCTTCTATTAATGGAACAAATAACTTACAACTTACAATCAAGGAAGTTGATGTTGCATCCCTTTCCCATGTCCCTTGCCCAAGTTCAGTAATCAATCTGCCAGAATAATTTCGCTTTCTCTTTTTCTGCCCCCTTTTCCCATGAGAGACCCCTCATTATATAGGATATTAGGGATAAGATCAAATGGTTGAATTGGATAGGATTCTCATGCCCAAGATGAAAATCTTCTTGAGGTCAAACCTAAAGAAATCAGGATTTAGTTGCATTTCCCGAAACCACTCCTAAAAAGGGAGTAACGGTCCGATCATACCCTATATAACTAGCAGGGAGCGACCGATCACTCCTTGAAGGAAGACAAGGAGTGACCAACACTTTCTGGTTAGAAGATGTAAATGGGCAACCATCAACTAGGCCAAAAAGGTATTGTAAACTTAGGGAAAAGTGGTATAATTCAGTGTTTCATACTACTGACCCCTAAATGATGCCTATCAAGTGATAAAGTGGAAAATGATTGTATAATAGGGCCCAACAAGACATTTATTGCTAACCTAAAAATTGAATTATAATATATATTGGAAGGTATAAAGGAACAAACTAAATTCAATTTTTTCTAAAATAGGATTTGGTCAAGCTAGAAAATTGGGGGCAAGGAGAATGGGTTAAAAGGTTAAAAATAAGGGGGAGGGATGGAGAAAGGATAGAAGCCACATATGAAAGAAAAATAAAACACAAATAAGTAGAATCTAGATATGAGTGAAAAGAATATAGGAATTCAAGAGAGAGAAAAAGCATATTGACCAAGACAATGGATAGTGGGCTTTCAAGATTGGTTAAGTTTATAGTCATCTTTCCAATTAAAATTATTAGGATGTTTTTCAATTTCCAATGCTTCCAAATGATATGAGAGAAGCAATAGGATGTTGAGGAATTTTTTTTGGTTTGGTAAAAGCAAATGAGGTATTTAGAATTCTGGGAATGTTCCACGATAGCTTACTTGGAGATGTGGCTGTAGAATGTGTCAACTGTATGTTCATTAAAACGAGCTATAAAATATCTACAAGTTTGGTCAATGCATGATTTTCCACAAGAGCAGGAAATTTGATAAACTCCTTAATCAAGCATATGGTCGGATTTATCCTTAGTAGTTCTAAGTACGTTCTTTAGGGTTTGAAAAAAACTATATATATTCTTTTTGGCCAAAATCTTTGTAATATGATCTATAATGCCATGCATGTAGGAAAGAGAAATAAGAGATAGAGACGAAGAAGATAAAGGAGAGTTTTTAGAATTAAAATGTCAGGTTGAGTGAAAAACTTTCTTAATTTGGGAGATTGAGTGCCCATTGGCCACAAGAGCCTTAGTTAGATGTGATTTTTCCTTTTCAACGAGATGAGAAGTAAAGATTCAAAATTACAAGAATTCTTAGAACCACTGATTTTTGGGTTGAGTGGTGGTGAGAATAGACATAAAAATATATTTGAATATGTTTTTTCCTATAAACTTAATTGATAAAGATACCATCAAATTAATATTAATGAAACCCTTTGAAACAAAATGACAAAAACCTAAAAAAAAAACTTATCTATAATAATGAAGATGTGACTCTTTAGCATGGGTGAACTTCTTCATGCACTCTCCATAATAAAACACGTCTTTCCAACATGAGCACACTTCTCCAAAATATAGTTAAATTATAAAATAATTAAATTTAAAAACACATTGAATAGTTATGTGCACTTTTGATTAGGGTTAATGTTGATTTTGTTTTAGAGAATGTATTGTCTATATAAAGAGATTTACCCAAATAATGTATTCTAAGGGTGACCACATTTTGGTCTTCCCCCATGTATCATCTTTAGAACTTTCTTAGTATTTTTTGGAAAACACTTTGGTGACCACATTTTGCTCTTCCCCTAAGTATCATCTTTAGATCTTGCCTAGTATTTTTGGGAAAACACGTTATCAATTATTAGGTTGTGGATTTCATTTTTCCATTGTCCTTTATTTACAATCTGATGGGGAAATTAAGTGGTTAATCGTAACTTGGTACTAGGAATGAAATTTGACAAACAAATTGCTCGTGAGAGGGCAATTTGCTAGTCAAATAAGATAAAATAATTTGAGAAACCCTTAACATTCTTCGTTAAGCATTACAAAATGAACATCAAAATTGTCACTATTTGATCGAATTTGAAATTCCAACTTGTACAAGTATTGCATATTTACTTGTGCCACTATTTGATTGGATTTGAAATTCCAACTTGTATAAGCATTGCATATTTATTTGTGCCACTATTTGATGTATCATATAAGTCATAGTTTAAGGGTTGTAGGTTTTGGTATTTTTGTTTAATTTTGTATAGGAAAAAATTGTTGGATCTGCAAATTTGAATAGTTAATTGTGTATAATTTTAGTGATCCATAAGTTTTTCAGCAAGCTAAATTCATTTCTGTATTCAGAAATACAATTTAAACAACAAAAA
>ML792439.1:200304-213123 GCA_009831015.1 Picea engelmannii | reverse complement strand
GGATTTGGAGGCTTAACCACCATGGAGAAGATCACTCACTAGATCCACTAAAATGGGATCTCCAAGATTTTTAGGGAGAAAATATCTCTCAAGGATTTTAGGGAGAAAATATCTCTCAAGGATTTTAAGGAGGAAATATCTCTGAAGATCCACCAAATTAGGATTTTGGTTTAAGAAAATATCTCAACCATCCATGAGATTCTCAACCTCTCCTTGAGATTAGGAAACTAAATGTGAGGTGGATTCTCACACTAAACTAATTTCCTTTTTATAAATATTATTCATGTGCACATAGTATTTTCACCTTCATATGATGTATTTTTCCTCCTCGTTGACTAGGGATTGTGAAAAATGTTCTTTCATGGTGTCAAGGTGTATGAAATACTTAGTAAGGTGCATATGACACTTTTACGACACTTGCGACACTTAGGGTGAGGTACTTAAGTGTGGAATTTTGATGTGTAACAAATGGACCTTGGCAAGGTGGGGACAATATTTGGTGAAGTGGTCTTCCTTACGTACCATGCGAGTAAATTTGGCCTTTATTTTTCCCCTAACATTGGGGTCTTGAGTGTTGAGACTCTCCTACTGATTGGAATATTTTTTGGATTTACCCTTGTTTTTATTCTTTCCTCCAGATGGTTGAGATGAAGTGGATTGAACCACATTCACCTCAGAGGCTTGTGTAGGAGAGGGAGTGGAGTTGGTATTGTTACCAGTCTGCGATTGTGTGGAAGACTGTAGTTTTATGGAACCGACTATGCCATCAACATGGACTCTTGGGGTTGGTTGTGTTGAATCATTCGACGATTGAGGAGAATGAGGGATCATATCATATAGTGTGCCAGATTGGGAATATACTAGATCTAAATATTGGGCACAACTAATCACCTTCTCCTCGATAACAATGCTTCCCATGGTGACATCTCTAGAAATGGGTAGTAGAAGATACTTTGTGAATCAATCTACCAGGAGTTGGTCTGGAATTGGAGCTTTAATCAATCTTCATTGTCGCCTCCACTCATGTATATGATCATAAATATGAGTGGAAGAGGATTGCCTAAGCGAAATCAAAAGATTTGTACCGGTTTCATATCAAATGGGAAATTGGAAGTGAGTTAGAAATGCCATGGAAAGAGAATTAAAATTGACAAAGGAGTTTCATGGCAATTCAATATACCATTTTGTCGCCGATCCTATGAGCATTCTCTGGAAAAGTCGTAATTGAATGGAATTGTCCATCAAGGAATTCGAAGAAAACCAAAGATGGAAAGTCATTATGTGGTTATTAGGATCTTCCCCAAGTTTTCCTTAGAAATTGGGGATGTCGGACAGTAGTTTGGAAGGGATGGGGGGGGCGGAATAGGGCATGTTGTATAGGATCATTTGTCAAACACGAAAAATATGGAAGATCTAAGGTATCCAAGAAAGGAAATTATTGGTTTGATTGTGAACACTGGTAATATGGATGGGGCATCGGAGTACCAGTAGGAGCATACGCGGGTTGGGATGGCATGTTGAAGCCTGATGGTACACCCATATATGGTTGAGTGGCTTGGGGAGTGGAGAACATGGGGTTTGTCGGTTGAGTGGGAAAATATCCTTGATGAGAAATTCCTATTGGATTGGTTTAACCTCATGGAGTATTTGACACTCCCAGATACGATAAACTAGTGTAAAGACTTGTAGGGTTTGTTGGAACAATTTTCCCCGGGGATTGAGGTTGGTTTCTAGTGTGGTATTGTCCCCAAACTAGTTGTTGACCTCCAACTAATTTTCCCCCAACTAGTTTTTGTCCCCAAACAACTTGTTTCCCCCCAACTAGTTGTTGGCTCCAAATAGATTGTTGCCCCCATGGGGAGGGTTGTCCTTTGGCTGGAAGTTTCCCTCTAGAAAAGTGTTGGCCTCTAATTGAAGATTGACCTCCAATGAAGGGTATAGAAGAACTCCCCATTTGTAAAATTGGATATGTAGGATGAGTGGTTTGTGTAATTAGGGTTGTTTGAATTACTTGACTCTTGGACATCTGACCGATGGAATGACCAAGTAAAGAACTTGGTGTGTGCATAAATGGGACTAGTGAAGCAGGAATATTACCTGGCCCATGTGCAAAGAGATGTGTACTTGTCAGTGGTTGTGTTGGAGTAACCTAGGTCAGGGGTGTTCCTAATAAAGAATAAGCACCATCAGTAGTAGAATGTGCTCTTATAGGATCAACTACAAGAGTTGTGGATAGAGGAGGTGAAATTTCCAATCCCTTTGGTAAACGGTAAGAAGAAAAAGAATCAAAATATGTCGTGGATGGTTGTTCAATGAGTAGTGGGCCAGGTGGATCAGTCAAGGGGGGATTTGTGTGAGGTACCACACCTTCCACAAATGTTGTGAACGGTTCTTCTACGTTTTGGTCACTTCCAAGAGCTACACTCCTTTTTTCAAAAGTTATTTCTTTGACCATTCATTCGTTAGAAGGATTTTGTAGAGGATCTTTCCCCTCAAGAGGTAATCCTTGCATTCTATAATCCTTGCATTCTACGAGATCTATGAATACCTCACTCGACCATAATGAAAGAAAAAAAATCTCTAATTCCAACTACAAATGTTTACTGAAGACAACCCTAATAAATCTATAGGTAATCAACCAAGAAACAATAGATAGAGGGATCTTCCAAAGACAGGATGTCAAGTTGTCAATAAAGATATCAGAAGCAGTCGCCCCGAACTCCATGTAATATACCTTCTCAGTGAAATCAACCCTCGCTTCGTGGGGTCAGCCTCCAAGATTATTAAAAGTGTGGTATGACGTCTACCCCAGGTACCATGGGAATCCCCCCACAACAACTTTAGTAGATACCTAGGAAAGGCCACTAAGGTTACCAGCTCACAGTCATCCTCCGGGGGGTACAGTCGACAGTCAGGACCGAATGTATGGTAATGATAACAAAGTCTGAAGCTATTCCAGAGGACTAAAGACAAGTGGACAAGTAACACTCCTAAAGACCTCGAACGGATTCGAGATTCGCGAAGCACCAAGACCAAATGAACTAGTAACACTCAAGAAAAACCCCCAATAAATGTTCATTCCACTACGATTGGTCAAGCTTTGGAGGGGTAATATTTGTTGCTCTCTCGCACATGACTTTGTGTTTATCCCCTGTGTTAGAGGGGCTTCTCGGCTATGCCTATACGACAGTTGGATTTTATCACTCTTTAGTGTTCTACAATCTTGTTTAGTAGTCTTGGACAATTTAATCACTTTTCCTAGTCCAAAGACCCTAGCTCTAAATTACAGTTGGTGTACTGTAAACAAAAATGTCTAGTTAATTTTATTAAAGCATTGGTTGATTTTAATGGTCTTTTTTACTAAGAAAGGTACAAGAGATGAAACTAATGATGTGTGAGACTCAACTCCAATATAATGCTAAAAGAATGAAATGCAATCATTTATTTTCAATGAATTCTATCTACGAGAGTTCCTTTCTTCTTAATATAAACAAGCACTCAATATCATGCGACTTTGCAATTTTCCTCTTTAAATGGAAAGAGGAATGACGTCAAATTATCAAATAAATGTTTCAAAAATCCCAAAAAAATACAATCCCTTTTAAACTAGATACCAAAGCAATCTAACTATGAAACATCACCCAAGGAAAAGTTCAAACATAAGAATGCCTTCAACTCAAAACCCAATCTTTCAAAGGTAAAAAAACGTTTTTCAAATAACTTGAAAAAGGAATTGCACTCAAAGATGAGATCCAAATCAAGAGAGTTGGTTTTGTTTAAACAATGAAATCAAATCTAAAAGAACGCCCAATAGATTTAGAAAATAAAAATAAACTCTCTTACAAAGATGCCATCAACACTTAAAAGTTTGAGGGAATGAGGCTAGATAGTATAGATTGCACCCACAAAAAAAAAATAGTTTTTAATCAAATCAATGAAATGGCACACAAGAAAAAATTTCAAAATGACTTTGAAAAATTTGGAAGCAATAATTGCTAGGACAAATATGATACAGATCTGGAGGACTGGGAGAAAGAATAGACATAGATCTTGTCTTTTTCTTAAGGATGCCCCTTAAAAAATGGTTTTTAGAGTCTGGTTGCACCCTATTAATGAGAAGAGGATGACCAAAATGTCATGGTCCCTCCCTCTAGAGGTCTAGAGGGAGACCACAAAGTTCTGGTCACTCTTGTAGTGTAATTTTCAAGGTGGTCACTCCTGACAATTGGGAAGATTGTGACCAAAAGGTATTGGTCTCTCCTTGTAATGCAGACACTCATGACCAAAAGTTTTTGGTCACTTTGTGGAAATAGATAACCAACAATCATGACAGTAGGATGAAAAAACAACAAATCTAAAGTAGATATGTTAGATCTGGGGCTGAGATTTATCAAATAACCTTGAAAAAGTGTAATAAACAAAATGAAAACAAAAATCAACTTCAAAACAAGAAAGGATTTGAGAATATGGATTTTAAGAAAATGAGGAAGAAACTAATTAGCTCCCCATTATGGTCGCTAGTCTGTTGTAGGATATTTTCACCCTGCAAGAGATAAACTCCCTTAGGATCTTCCTAGACCTAAGACATAATAGAGGTGTAAACAACATACTTTCCTAGATATAATTCATACATGAAAACTACATAGTGTAGCGAAAGTCTTACCCAATGATCGAAGGTTGTCCTTACAGGGTCCTAGTTGTCCGCTTTCACGAAGATCTCCTTCACTCCTAGCAGATCAGATCTGCACACATAGAGACACGAAAAAACCCTTCACAAGATAACATTAATCATGCATAAATCAATGATAGATCCAATAATGTATCATAACACATAAAATCATTAATTCTCCACAATGAAACATAACCATTACACACACATCCAAGTAGAGGAAAACATCTTGTATGCCTTCTATTAATGGAACAAATAGCTTACAACTTACAATCAAGGAAGTCGATGTTGCATCCCTTTCCCAAGTCCCTTGTCCAAGCTCAGTAATCAATCCGCCAGAATAATTTCGCTTTCTCTTTTCCTTCCCCCTTTTCCCATGAGAGACCCCTCATTATATAGGATATTAGGGATAAGATCAAATGGTTGAATTGGATAGGATTCTCATGCCCAAGATGAAAAGCTTCTTGAGGTCGAACCCAAAGAAATCAGGTTTTAGTTGCATTTCCCTAAACCACTCCTAAAAAGGGAGTAATGGTCTGGTCGTCACCTATATAACTAGCAGGGAGAGACTAGTCACTCCTTGAAGGAAGGCAAGGAGTGACCAACACTTTCTGGTCACAAGATGTAAATGGGAAACCATCAACTAGGCCAAAAAGGTATTGTAAACTCACGGAAAAGTGGTATAATTCAATGTTTCATACTACTGACGCCTAGATGATACCTATCAAGTGATAAAGTGGAAAATGATTGTATAATAGGGCCCAACAAGACATTTATTGTTAACCTAAAAATTGAATTATAATATATATTGGAAGGTATAAAGGAACAAACTAAATTCAATTTTTTCTAAAATAGGATTTGGTCAAGCTAGAAAATTGGGGGCAAGGAGCATGGGATAAAAGGTTAAAAATAAGGGGGAAGGGATGGAGAAAGGATAGAAGCCACAAATGAAAGAAAAATAAAACACAAATAAGTGGAATCTAGATAGGAGTGAAAATAATATAGGAATTCAAGAGAGGGAAAAAGCCTATTGACCAAGACAATGGATAGTGGGATTTCAAGATTGGTTAAGTTTGTAGTCATCTTTCCAATTAAAATTATTAGGATGTTTTTCAATTTCCAACACTTCCAAATGATATGAGAGAAGCAGTAGGGTGTTGAGGAAAATTTTTTGGTTTGGTAAAAGCAAATGAGGTATTTAGAATTCTGGGAATGTTCCACAATAGCTTACTTGGAGATGTGGTTGTAGAATGTGTCAACTATATGTTCATTAAAATGAGCTATAAAATATCTACAAGTTTGGTCAATGCACGATTTTCCACAAGAGCAGGAAATTTGATAAACTCCTTGATCAAGCAAATGGTCGGATTTATCCGTAGTAGTTCTAAGTACGTTCTTTAGGGTTTGAAAATATTTTTTATATTCTTTTTGGCCAAAATATTTGTAATATGATCTATAATGCCATGGATATAGGAAAGAGAAATAAGAGATAGAGACGAAGAAGATAAAGGAGAGTTTTTAGAATTAGAATGTTAGGTTGAGTGAAAAACTTTCTTAATTTGGGAGATTGAGTGCCCACTGGCCACAAGAGCCTTAGTTAGATGCAATTTTTCCTTTTCAACAAGATGGGGAGCAAAGATTCAAAGTCACGAAAGTTCTTAGAAATACTGATTTTTGGGTTGAGTGGTGGTGAGAATAGACATAAAGATATATCTGAATATGTTTTTTCCTATAAACTTAATAAGAAGGATTTTTCCCCTCAAGAGGTAATCCTTGCATTCTACGAGATCTATGAATACCTCACTCGACTGCAGCGAAAGCAAAAAAATTCCCTAATTCCAACTACAAATGTTTACTGAAGACACCCCTAATAAATCTATAGGTAATCAACCAAGAAACAATAGATAGAGGGATCTTCCAAAGACAGGATGTCAAGCCGTCAATGAAGATATGAGAAGCAGTCACCCTAACCTCCACGTAATATACCTTCTCAGTGAAATCAACCCTCACTTCGTGGGGTCAGCCTCCAAGAGTACTAAAAGTGTGGTACGACGTCTACCCTAGGTACCATGGGAATCCCCCCACAAGAACTTTAGTAGATACCTAGGAAAGGCCACTAAGGTTACCAACTCACAATCGTCCTCCGAGGGGTACACTCGACAGTCAGGACCGAACGTATGGGAATGATAACAAAGTCTAAATCTCTTCCGGAGGACTGAAGACAAGTGGACAAGTAACACTTTTGAAGACCTCGAACGGATTCGAGATTCGCGAAGCACCGAGACCAAATGAACTAGTAACACTCAAGAAAAAAACCCCAATAAATGTTCATTCCACTATGATTGGTCAAGCTTTGGAGGGGTAATATTCGTTTCTCTCCTGCACATGACTTTGTGTTTATCCCCTATGTTAGAGGGGCTTCTCGGCTATGCCAATACGATAGTTGGATTTTATCACTCTTTAGTGTTCTACAATCTTGTTTAGTAGTCTTGGACAATTTAATCACTTTTCCTAGTCCAAAGAGCCTAGCTCTAAATTAATTCTCCATGATGAAACATAACCATTACACACACATCCAAGTAGAGGAAAACATCTTGTACACCTTCTATTAATGGAACAAATAGCTTACAACTTACAATCAAGGAAGTTGATGTTGCATCCCTTTCCCATGTCCCTTGCCCAAGCTCAGTAATCAATTTGCCACAATAATTTCGCTTTCTCTTTTCCTTCCCCCTTTTCCCATGAGAGACCCCTCATTATATAGGATATTAGGGATAAGATCAAATGGTTGAATTGGATAGGATTCTCATGGCCAAGATGAAAAGCTTCTTGAGGTCGAACCTAAAGAAATTAGGATTTAGTTGCATTTCCCGAAACCACTCCTAAAAAGGGAGTAACAGTCCGGTCATACCCTATATAACTAGCAGGGAGCGACCTGTCACTCCTTGAAGGAAGACAAGGAGTGACCAACACTTTCTGGTCACAAGATGTAAATGGGCAACCATCAACTAGGCCAAAAAGGTATTGTAAACTCAGGGAAAAGTGGTATAATTCAGTGTTTCATACTAATGGCCCCTAGATGATGCCTATCAAGTGATAAAGTGGAAAATGTATAATAGGGCCCAACAAGACATTTATTGCTAACCTAAAAATTGAATTATAATATATATTGGAAGGTATAAAGGA
The DNA here is from genome assembly GCA_009831015.1 of Picea engelmannii. Lineage (NCBI taxonomy): Eukaryota > Viridiplantae > Streptophyta > Pinopsida > Pinales > Pinaceae > Picea > Picea engelmannii. Next base: position 205,268 of record ML792439.1, on the reverse strand, counting down.
ACAAACTAAATTCATTTTTTTCTAAAATAGGATTTGGTCAAGCTAGAAAATTGGGGGCAAGGAGAATGGGTTAAAAGGTTAAAAATAAGGGGGAAGGGATGGAGAAAGGATAGAAGCCACATATGAAAGAAAAATAAAATACAAATAAGTGGAATCTAGATATGAGTGAAAAGAATATAGGAATTCAAGAGAGGGAAAAAGCCTATTGACCAAGACAATGGATAGTGGGCTTTCAAGATTGGTTAAGTTTGTAGTCATCTTTCCAATTAAAATTATTAGGATGCTTTTCAATTTCCAATGCTTCCAAGTGATATGAGAGAAGCAGTAGGGTGTTGAGGAAATTTTTTTGGTTTGGTAAAAGCAAATGCAGTATTTAGAATTCTGGGAATGTTCCACGATAGCTTACTTGGAGATGAGGTTGTAGAATGTGTCAATTGTATGTTCATTAAAATGAGCTATAAAATATCTGCAAGTTTGGTCAATGCACGATTTTCCACAAGAGAAGGAAATTTGATAAACTCCTTGATCAAGCATATGGTCGGATCGAGGTGGTCGCTCCTGACAATGGGGAAGATTGTGACCAAAAGGTATTGGTCACTCCTTGTAATGCATACACTCGTGACCAAAAGGTTTTGGTCACTCTGTGGAAATAGATAACCAACAACCATGACAGTAGGATGTGGAAAACAACAAATCTAAAGGGGCTGAGATTTATCAAATCACCTCAAAAAAGTGTAATAAACAAAATGAAAACAAAAATCAACTTCAAAACAAGAAAGGATTTGAGAATATGGATTTTAAGAAAATGAGGAAGAAACTGATTAGCTCCCCATTATGGTCACTAGTCTGTTGTAGGATATTTTCACCCTGCAAGAGATAAACTCCCTTAGGATCTTCCTAGACCTAAGACATAATAGAGGTGTAAACAACATACTTTCCTAGATATAATTCATACATGAAAACTACATAGTGTAGCGAAAGGCTTACCCGATGATCGAAGGTTGTCCCTACAAGGTCCTAGTTGTCCACTTTCACGAAGATCTCCTTCATTCCTAGCAGCTCAGATCTGCACACATAGAGACACGAAAAAACCCTTCACAAGATCACATTAATCCTGCATAAATCAATGATATATCCAATAATGTATCATAACACATAAAAACATTAATTCTCCACGATGAAACATAACCATTACACACACATCCAAGTAGAGGAAAACATCTTGTACACCTTCTATTAATGGAACAAATAACTTACAACTTACAATCAAGGAAGTTGATGTTGCATCCCTTTCCCATGTCCCTTGCCCAAGTTCAGTAATCAATCTGCCAGAATAATTTCGCTTTCTCTTTTTCTGCCCCCTTTTCCCATGAGAGACCCCTCATTATATAGGATATTAGGGATAAGATCAAATGGTTGAATTGGATAGGATTCTCATGCCCAAGATGAAAATCTTCTTGAGGTCAAACCTAAAGAAATCAGGATTTAGTTGCATTTCCCGAAACCACTCCTAAAAAGGGAGTAACGGTCCGATCATACCCTATATAACTAGCAGGGAGCGACCGATCACTCCTTGAAGGAAGACAAGGAGTGACCAACACTTTCTGGTTAGAAGATGTAAATGGGCAACCATCAACTAGGCCAAAAAGGTATTGTAAACTTAGGGAAAAGTGGTATAATTCAGTGTTTCATACTACTGACCCCTAAATGATGCCTATCAAGTGATAAAGTGGAAAATGATTGTATAATAGGGCCCAACAAGACATTTATTGCTAACCTAAAAATTGAATTATAATATATATTGGAAGGTATAAAGGAACAAACTAAATTCAATTTTTTCTAAAATAGGATTTGGTCAAGCTAGAAAATTGGGGGCAAGGAGAATGGGTTAAAAGGTTAAAAATAAGGGGGAGGGATGGAGAAAGGATAGAAGCCACATATGAAAGAAAAATAAAACACAAATAAGTAGAATCTAGATATGAGTGAAAAGAATATAGGAATTCAAGAGAGAGAAAAAGCATATTGACCAAGACAATGGATAGTGGGCTTTCAAGATTGGTTAAGTTTATAGTCATCTTTCCAATTAAAATTATTAGGATGTTTTTCAATTTCCAATGCTTCCAAATGATATGAGAGAAGCAATAGGATGTTGAGGAATTTTTTTTGGTTTGGTAAAAGCAAATGAGGTATTTAGAATTCTGGGAATGTTCCACGATAGCTTACTTGGAGATGTGGCTGTAGAATGTGTCAACTGTATGTTCATTAAAACGAGCTATAAAATATCTACAAGTTTGGTCAATGCATGATTTTCCACAAGAGCAGGAAATTTGATAAACTCCTTAATCAAGCATATGGTCGGATTTATCCTTAGTAGTTCTAAGTACGTTCTTTAGGGTTTGAAAAAAACTATATATATTCTTTTTGGCCAAAATCTTTGTAATATGATCTATAATGCCATGCATGTAGGAAAGAGAAATAAGAGATAGAGACGAAGAAGATAAAGGAGAGTTTTTAGAATTAAAATGTCAGGTTGAGTGAAAAACTTTCTTAATTTGGGAGATTGAGTGCCCATTGGCCACAAGAGCCTTAGTTAGATGTGATTTTTCCTTTTCAACGAGATGAGAAGTAAAGATTCAAAATTACAAGAATTCTTAGAACCACTGATTTTTGGGTTGAGTGGTGGTGAGAATAGACATAAAAATATATTTGAATATGTTTTTTCCTATAAACTTAATTGATAAAGATACCATCAAATTAATATTAATGAAACCCTTTGAAACAAAATGACAAAAACCTAAAAAAAAAACTTATCTATAATAATGAAGATGTGACTCTTTAGCATGGGTGAACTTCTTCATGCACTCTCCATAATAAAACACGTCTTTCCAACATGAGCACACTTCTCCAAAATATAGTTAAATTATAAAATAATTAAATTTAAAAACACATTGAATAGTTATGTGCACTTTTGATTAGGGTTAATGTTGATTTTGTTTTAGAGAATGTATTGTCTATATAAAGAGATTTACCCAAATAATGTATTCTAAGGGTGACCACATTTTGGTCTTCCCCCATGTATCATCTTTAGAACTTTCTTAGTATTTTTTGGAAAACACTTTGGTGACCACATTTTGCTCTTCCCCTAAGTATCATCTTTAGATCTTGCCTAGTATTTTTGGGAAAACACGTTATCAATTATTAGGTTGTGGATTTCATTTTTCCATTGTCCTTTATTTACAATCTGATGGGGAAATTAAGTGGTTAATCGTAACTTGGTACTAGGAATGAAATTTGACAAACAAATTGCTCGTGAGAGGGCAATTTGCTAGTCAAATAAGATAAAATAATTTGAGAAACCCTTAACATTCTTCGTTAAGCATTACAAAATGAACATCAAAATTGTCACTATTTGATCGAATTTGAAATTCCAACTTGTACAAGTATTGCATATTTACTTGTGCCACTATTTGATTGGATTTGAAATTCCAACTTGTATAAGCATTGCATATTTATTTGTGCCACTATTTGATGTATCATATAAGTCATAGTTTAAGGGTTGTAGGTTTTGGTATTTTTGTTTAATTTTGTATAGGAAAAAATTGTTGGATCTGCAAATTTGAATAGTTAATTGTGTATAATTTTAGTGATCCATAAGTTTTTCAGCAAGCTAAATTCATTTCTGTATTCAGAAATACAATTTAAACAACAAAAATTTATGATTTCATAAAAAAACAGTTATATAACATCATCACATAATCTATCAATAATGATGAAAAATACAACAACTGCAACTTTATGAGCATTCAAACCCATGGATGTCACGTTCTGCATGGATTAGTAGACAAGATGACGTAGCGGAACTTTTGACATAAGTCAGGCCAATCGCTCGAGTTCGTATTCGTGTCTACTTAGAGAGGAAGCATTGCAATAATTCTACAGGGCCCAACAAAGATCAGATTGGTTCCATCAAGTCGTTCAAACTCCTCGCCAACGCATTGTTAGTGTCTGCCAAAACGTCAGTGAGCGGCATTCTAAAATAGAAAGGAAGAGTCAACCAATCTTGTGACAAGTTTTTCAAAGGATACCACCCTCGTTAAAAAAAAATGTTTCTTTTTTCCAAAATTACTTAATTATTTTAAATTTTTTTTGTTTTAATAACGAATGAATACATTTAAATATGCACCATTTTTTTTTTGTTAATTATAAAAAAGAGAGCAAATTATTAATTTTTAAGATTGCAATAGTTTAGTATTAAAAAATTTCTTTAAAATATAGTGGATAATGCAAAACTCTAATCATGATATAACTTTTTTCACTTAATAATTTTGAGATAAAAATATTTTTTTTTCAAATTTGTACCTTACAAAAATTAAGTTTATTTCTTTATGAAAACAATTCGTTGATATGGTTTCTAAAGTCTATCTCTTTACTATGTTATTGAATTAATTTTAGTGCATTAGAAATCATAATATGTTTTCTTTAATTTTATTCTTTATTTTCACTTTTACCCTCTATTAAGGTCCTAATCCGCACATAGGTAGATCAATGTATTCGGATGTAATAAAGGTCAATATTAATAAGGCCTTTCAATAAAATAGAATAAGGTGGATGTAAGAAGACCTAATAGAAGCTTTCGCTTCTAGAAGGATCTTCCTCTAGATGCTTATCTTAATAAACATATTTAGTATAAATAAGGGTTGAGGGTATGAAAACCCTAGCTTAGAGATTATTGTAACAGAGCATTGCTTGACTGGAGGTTGCCCCCTCGAAGAGGCCTGTGAACATTGCTTTCTGAATCAAAGTGTTATTTCAGTTGTTGTCCTCATATTATTTATGTGTTATTGTGGAGATTATGTTGGTTATATTACTGTTATTCTACCATTTCTAGCATTTTATTTATGTTCTGCGTATTTATTATATCTGGTATCTTGCAAGTGGTATCAGAGCACTTTCCTTGGCAGAAA
>ML792439.1:162230-194236 GCA_009831015.1 Picea engelmannii | reverse complement strand
AAAACATATTATGTTTTCTCTAATATTACCCCCCACATATGTTTTCTCTAATATTACTCTCCACCCCCGATAGGGTGGGGGTGGGGGGTAATAATAGAGAAAACATATGTGGAGGGTAATCGTAATATACCCACTCAAATTTTTCTGATTTTTACTTATTTGTTGTGTTGACATTTCGCCAAACAGATTTCTTCTGGAGTGTGTGTATGTGTTTGTTGATGTAAAGCTTTATAAATAGCTTGCAGCCTTTGAAAGAGTGTGTGATTTCATAGATATGCCAGCAAGGATGAACATAAACATAAAGAATACAACATAATTTATTTCAATTAGATTCAGAGGCAACAATACTACATTGGAAAACAATCATGAAAGGTAGCTCTGACCTAAGTTTTTAAGTCAATATGTTGCCTTCTTACAACTACTTCGACCACCAGAAATAAATCTACAGTCTTCTCATAAAGAATGTGCCCTATGCTTGAGACATAGCTCCTTTCTATAAAGTCGACCCAGCATATCACTTCACCAAAACTGAAGAATGATAACATCAGCAAATAAAATGCCTCCCTCTTGTCCAACTCGATCAACAATGAAGGAATATCGATTCTCTGGTACAAATAGTATTGTCGTGCATTAATAACTCAGACCTGGGTAATGCAATGCTTCCTGTCACCAAGATATGCGCCCAACATCAATAGATCATGCCCAGAACAAGGAGACATGACCCCCATACATGTATTTCCACATTCTACAATGAGATATATGCCTAACATCTATAGATCATGCCCAAAATAAGGAGACATGACCCCCATGTTGGGTATGTGTTATATTCTTTTCATGTGTGTGTGTGGGCACGTCAAATTCGACAGTTGCGTCTAACAAACCCTCTAGTAGTTCTCTTTGTGTCATGTGCGTCGGACGCTTCCTAGGGGGGTTCTAGGGGGGGGGCAAGTATGGCCCCCCTTGGTTACGCACAGCGTTCAGGTCAGCGCCCCAAAAAAAAAAATTGGCGGTTTTTGCTATTTTTAGCGGTTTTCTAAATTAATCCCGTATTAAGGGATTAGGGTTTTGGTATCTACGAAATACCTAAAAACATTGTATATATTGTATGGTGAATGGTTAAATTCGATATAATGAATATAAGAAAGGTTTTCCCCGCTTGAGGGTTTCCGATATAAATCTCTATGTACTATGTGTATGAGCCATTGATTAAATTCTGCTTTGCTTATGAATCTATATACATTGCTTTACTTCACAGGTTTAAAACTTACACCCCATACGTGTATTTCCACCTTCTACAATGATATATGCGGCCACTAAATGATATGTACACTCCACTCAAGTAAGAAATATCCCAACAATAAGAGAAAATGCTCAATATGTCTTCAACTCGGAAAAATATATGAAAAAGTCGCCCCTACACATAGACAACACTGCCCAGAATGTTATGTAGCCAATCTTCAACAATAACTTGTGTTCCTTCTCTAAGATGGATCCCCAATCCACTATGTATACATAAATCTTCTTGAATCCAAACGAAGAAATATGAATATGACCCCTTCCCGCAGCTAGCTAGGGTGTATAGTTACAACACCGAAACTAATAGATGAACGAGAGTTTCCAAAACCCTAGACTCTTTCCTCAAGAGCTCTCCAAAATCTTTTTCTCAAATGAGAAAATGCAAGAATGAGGGGAAACTCCTCATTTTTCCCTTTTATGTTCACTTGAGCCTTTTTCACCCTCCTTTATTATTTAATTAAAAATAAAAGTCTTTTTAATTAGCCTAGGACCCTTGTCCCCTTTCTCCCTTTTTTTTTCTTTATAAAGTTCTCCTAGGCAAATTATGTCCCCTAGTTAACTTTTCTACCTTAGCCCAAAGAAACTTAATTAGGCTCGGAATTCTCCCCTTGTGACTCTTTAATCGAATGGGGACATCACAATCCTCCCCGCCCAAGATTTCTTATCCACAAGCAATTTCAATCTGGGATGTTGAAGCACATGTTATCCCTCACATGTAGCGTCTTAGATACGCAGATATTTCCATTTTACAAGGTGCTCTTTGATAGTCTTGTTTCTCAGCTTACATTCCCTTCCCTCCAAAATTTCTTCAGGAACCAAAACCAACTGTCCCTCTTCATCTAATGGTGGAAACTCAGTAGAAGTGACAACATGTTGTCCCAATTCCTTCTTGAGGCATGAAACATGGAAAACGTTATGTATCGTACATCCCTCCCGAAGTTCTATCTCATAGGGCACTTCCCCAATCCTTCGCGGAATCCTGTAAGGTCCATAAAATCAAGGTTTCAACTTCTCTTCCCCTCTCAATTTTAGTGATGACTGTCAATAAGGTTGTAGGTGAAGGTACACCAAATCCCCCACCTCGAAGTTGCGCTCCACCTTGTGTCGATCCGCATACATCTTCTGTTGATTTTGGGCCATCTACAAATTATCATTGAGATTCTTAAGGATGTCTTGAATCTCTTGGATCCAGTCTTTGGCTTTTGGGGCCCGACTCTCCCCAAATATCTGGTCAACAAATGTAGGGGCATAGTGTCCATATAGTGCCCTGAAGGGTGACATTTTGATTGACACATGATATGGCGTATTGTAACAGTGCTTCTTGAGATGAAACCATTTAATCCAAGCCTTTTGTTGTCCTGATACATAATTTCTTAGATACCCTTCAAGCCATTTATTTACGATCTTTTTTTTCCCATCAGTTTGGGGATGGTAGCTCGTGCTAGGTGTAAGTTCGGTCCTGACCAATCTGAAAAAAAATTGCAAGAAGCCTCCCATGAACCGACTGTCCCTATCACTCACGATGGTTTTGGGAAAACCATGCAACTTGAAAACCTCCTTGAAGAATAATTTTTCCACCTGTGCTGCTGAATATTTAGAAGGGATGGCGAAGAAATGGGAAAACTTTGTGAGAATTTCCACCACCACATAGATACAATCCTTACCTTGTGCCTAGGGTATCCCTGTAATGAATTACATCGATACACTCTCCCATTTCTGCTCTGGAATGGGTAGAGGCTGAAGTAACATGGACGGATGGGTGTGCTCTTCTTTGTTTTGTTGATAGCTAATACATTCTTTCACGAATCTCAGAACATTATTCTTGAGGCCCTTCCATGAAAACCTTTCTCTGGTCTTCCTATAAGTTTTTAAGTAGCTTGGATGTCTTGATAATGGAGAATCGTGGGTTACGTGCATGACCTTCTCTTTTAGCTGAGATTTTGGAACCAAGTATATCTTGTCCTTGTAATAGATTATGTCATCGATCACCCTGTAGCGTTCATCCTGGATTTTCCCATATAATATCTCACAAGAAATTTATTCTTTGAATACTCTACCAAGAGGAGAGCTTTCCAATCTGGTGTCACATCCATGAGGGAAAACGTGGGTGTTATCCTGGAGAGGGCATCCACCACTATGTTATTTTTCCCTTTCACATACTCAATCGAAAAATCATTGGCCTAGATCTTATTGATCCACTTCTATTTTCTCTCATTCAATTCCTTCTGATCCATGAGGAACTTCAGACTATTATGATATGTCTTTATTTTGAACCTGTTCCCCACAAGGTATTGTTTGAATTTGTCCAAGGCATGCATGATGGCCAACATCTCCTTATCGTATATCAAGTAATGTCACTCATACTCCCTAAGTTTACAGCTCTCAAAAGCAATGGGATGGATATTTTGCATTAGCATTTCTCCTATCCATGTCCCTGAAGCATGACACTCAAGCATAAATGGTTGAGTGAAGTCTGGTAAAGCTAGCACAAGACACGAACTCATTACCTACTTCATGTTTTCGAATGTCTCTTGCGCCTCATCTACCCAACTAAAAGCTCCCTTATTTGTGATATCTGTAAGAGATGTCGTCAGTTATGAGAACCCATTAAAAAATTTCATGTAATAAGTGTAGAGGCCTAGGAAAATCCTCATTTCGGTCACATTTCTGGGGGTTGGCCACTCTAAAATTGCCCTGATTTTCTACTAGTGAACTTGAACCCCATTTTCCCCGATTATATGTCCCAAAAAAGGCATCTTAGTCATACCAAATTCACACTTAGACTCTTTGGTATAGATCTTTTGATCCTCCAAGATTCCCAATACCTCGTCCAAATGCCTGATATGTTCCTCCCAAGTCTTGCTATAAATGAGGATATCATCGAAGAAGACTAGTAAATATTTCCACAAATGCTTATTGAACACATGGTTCATGCAATACTGGAATGTAGCAGGAGCATTGGTTAGCCCAAATGGCATAACCAGAAACTCATAATGTCCATAATGACATCAGAAAGCAGTTTTTGTGATGTCCTACTCCCAAACTTTAATCTGGTGGTATCATGAATGGAGATCAATCTTTGAAAAGTATTTTTCTCCCCTCAACTCATTCATCAGCTCATCGATCCTCGAAATTGGATACATTTTCTTTATGGTCTTCTTGTTAAGGGCTCGGTAATCAATACACATCCTCAGGGTACCATCCTTCTTTTTGACCAACACTACCAAATAAGTGAAGGGAGTAGAACTAAGTTGTATGTGACCCATCTTCAACAACTCCCTAATAGTCTTCTCTATCTCATCTTTGTACATCTTGGGATGGTGGTAAGGGTTGGTTATGATTGCTTGAACCCCTTCTTCTAATTCTATAATATGTTCAAACCCTCTATCTGGGGTACTCCTAGAGGAATGTCACCAAAAAACTTTTCGTGTTTACGAAGTAATACCCGAATGTCATCTGGATATTATCGATGATGATATGGTAGCTCCATGTCAGAGATGTAGCACTCCACTACCCATTCTATGTCTACATGCTACATCACTGCCTCCATGTTGTGGGATGATACAATCTTGGGTGGATACTAGTGCATTGCCCGTAAAACTAGCTACCATAATCTCTTTTAGCTGAGATTCTTGAACCAAGTATATCTTGTCCTTATAATAGATGATGTCATCGATCACCCTGTAGCGTTCATCCTGGATTTTCCCATCTAATATCTCGCAAGAAAATTTTTCTTTGAATACTCTACCAAGAGGAGAGCTTTCCAATATGTTGTCACATCCATGAGGGAAAACATGGGTGGCATCCTGGAGAGGGCATCCGCCACTATGTTATTTTTCCCTTTCACATACTCAATTGAAAAATCATAGGCCTGTATCTTACTGATCCACTTATGTTGTCACTCACTCAATTCCTTCTAATCCATGAGGAAATTTAGACTGTTATGATCTGTCTTTATTTTGAACCTGTTCCCCACTAGGTACTGTTTGAATTTGGCTAAGGCATGCATGATGGCCAACATCTCCTTGTCGTATACCGAGTAATGTCTCTCATACTCCCTAAGTTTGCAGCTCTCAAAATAAATTGGATGGCTATTTTTCATTAGCATTGCTCCTATCCCTGTCCTTGAAGCATCACACTCAATCACAAATGGTTGAGTGAAGTCTGGTAAAGCTAGCACAGGACACGAACTCATTACCTACTTCATGTTTTCGAATGTATCATGCGCCTCATATGCCCAACTTAAAGCTCCCTTCTTTGTGAGATCTATAAGAGGTGTCGTCAGTTGTGAGAACCCCTTAACAAATTTCCTATAATAAGTGAAAAGGCCTAGAAACTATTCATTTCGATCACATTTCTAGGGGTTGGCCACTCTAAAATTGCCCTAATTTTCTCCTAGTGAACTTGAACCCCATTTTCCTCGATTATATGCCCCAAATAAGGCATCTCAGTCATACCAAATTCACACATAGACTCTTTGGCATAGAGTTGTTGATCCTCCAAGATTCTCAATACCTCGTCCAAATTCTTGAGATGTTCCTCCCAAGTCTTTCTATAAATGAGGATATCATCAAAGAAGACTAGTAAAAATTTCCGGAAATGCTTATTGAACATGGTTCATGCAATACTGGAATGTAGGGGGAGCATTGGTTATCCCAAATGGCATAACCAAAAACTCATAATGTCCATAATGACATCAGAAAGTAGTTTTTGTGATGTCCTGCTCCCGAACTTTAATCTGGTGGTATCCTGAATGGAGATCAATATTTGAAAAGTATGTTTCTCCCCTCAACTCAGCCATCAGCTCATCGATCCTTGAAATTGGATACATGTTCTTTATGGTCTTCTTGTTAAGGGCTTAGTAATCAATACACATCCTCAGGGTACCATCCTTCTTCTTGACCAACACTACTGATGAAGCAAAGGGACCAGAACTAAGTTGTATGTGACCCATCTTAAAAAACTCCCTAATAGTTTTCTCTATATCATCTTTATACATCTTGGGATGGCGGTAAGGGTTGGTTATGACTGCTTGAACCCCTTCTTATAATTATATAATATGCTCAAACGCTCTATCTGGGGGTACTCCTGGAGGAATGTCACCAAAAAAAATTTGGTGTTTACGAAGTAATACCTGAATGTCATATGGATGTTGTCAACAACGATTTGGTATCTCCATGTCAGAGATGCAACACTCCACTACCCATTCTATGTCTCCATGTGGCATCACTGTCTCCGTGTTATGGGATGATACAATCTTGGGTGGATACTGGTGCATTTCCCATAAAACTACCTTTTCTCCATCTGGTCCTGTGAATTCCATTTCCACAGCCCTCTGATCAGTAATGTATTTCCCAAGGGAGTATAGCCATTGAACCCCAAGTACCACATTAGTATCTGACACATCCACCACAAAGAAATCGTCTGTCAACGTATAATTCCCCATGGTTATTTTCAACTTGGGAATCCATCTGATACATTCCATCTAATGGTCACCGGGTATGATCACTGTGAACCCCTCAAATTCCTTTGTCAGGATCCCTCGCCTCTCCACCAAGGTTTCATCTATAAAATTGTGGGATGCCCCACTATCAATCAACATTGTAACCTTGTGCCCCTGCAGGGCCCCTCTGAATCTGAATGTGTGGTACCTAGGAAGTCTTGACATGGATGCCATAACAGGGCCTTTAGCCCCAGACTATGATGTCTCCTCACTTGATTCCTGGTGTCCATATTCTTGTTCCTGCCCCTCATCCTCTATATCACTGTCACTATCAGAATAGACCTTGATGTAATGGGATTTTCCCACTATGTCCTTCCCTACACACCTATGTTCTGGAACCCAAGGATCCTGACAATTGAAACATAACTTCTTCTTCCTCAGCTCCCTTATGGTCTCCTCATCCAATCTCGATTTTCCTACGCAATCCTTCTAAAATGTTTTGACTTCCTTTTTCTTCTGGGGGGAGGTGGATTTAAGAGGGAACCTGCTCTTAGGAACAACATATTGCATGTCCCTAGCTCTGTTGACTGCATATTGCAAGGTGGTTGGCTTATAATCCTTGACCCAACCTCTCAACAAACAGCATCACCAGTCGTGCCTCAGATATTTTTGTCACCATCATTTCTAATCTCTGGAACTCAAGGATAAATACCTCAGGGCTACATGTCTGCTTGAGTTGAGCTAGATCTCAAAAATGAATCTCGGGGTATTTCCTGTCAAACCTCTCAGTGATCCTCTGTGTGAATTTGAGGTATGATGTGATGCCTACATGACCCAAAGTCACTAACCCATGGTATCGTCACTCATGGGCCTCTCCATCTAAGTGTATATTAGCCAATTTAATGGCCTCCATCTCTGTCATCTATTGTAGCTGGAAATATGTGTCCAACTTTTGTACCCAAGTCCTTGTCGAACATTTTGAGGACCCATCAAAGCTTGGAATGGTCACTTTCCCTAGTGTCTTTTGAAGCTCATGGTTGGGTGTCCTTTTATCCCCTCCAGGTCGATTCTTTTGTTTAAGGTGGAAAAAGTCAGTGAAGGACATAGCTGCCTGAAATTCATTTCCCAACCTTTCGTACTCCTCCAAATCGGTCATGTAAGAGTCATCATGCTCTATTTTTTCCTCCGATGCTACCTCGCCACTAAAGAACTATGGCATGGTGGGTCTGGGTGTCTTGGTGTATAAGTGAGGGTGGCTTTGCATGGTAGTGCGAGAATGACTCCCTTCCTCGTTGTTAGAGCCCCTTTCACCATTTTGATTTTGCTTAGGTTTCCCTTCTATGGTGTTAAGTGATAGTTTCCCCAATAGGTCCATCATCATATTTTGGCCCTTGGCCAAATCATTCATCATATAGAAGACACTGCCAATTCGTAGGTATTCTTCTTCCCCCATGTGCTCCTTCCCTTTACCTGCTCCAAAATGTGCTACTCCTTCTTCACCCAACACCACTTCTTCTCTATTCCCTTCAGGAGGTTCTTGAGATCTAAACCTACACCTCTTGTATGTGATGTTTCTTTCGTCTCCCCCTCTCATAAAACTTACTCAAATCTGTCCTCAAACCCCAAAGCTTTCGAGGAACATGCTCTCATACCACTGTAATATCCCCACTCAATTTTTTCTGATTTTTACTTAGTTTTTTGTGTTGACATTTCGTCAAACAGTTTGCTTCTAGAGTGTTTGTATATGTTTTCTGATGTAAAGGTTTATAAATAGTTTGCAGCCTTTGAAAGAGTGTGTGATTTCATAGATATGCCAACAAGGATGAACATAAATATAGAGCATATAACATAATTTATTTCAATTAGATTCAGAGGCAGCAATACTACATTGGACAACAATCATAAAAGGCAGATATGACCTGAGTTTTTAAGTCAATATGTTGCCTTCTTACAGCTACTTCAACCACCAGAAATAAATCTACAGTCTTCTCATAAAGAATGTGCCCTGTGCTTGAGACATAGCTCCTCTCTATAAATTCAACCCAACATATCACTTCACCAGAACTGAAAAATGATAACAACAACAAATAAAATGCCTCCCTCTTGTCCAACTCGGTCAGCAATGAAGGAATATCGATCCTCTTGTACAAATAGTATTCTCATGCATTAACAACTCAGACCTTGGTAATGTAATGCTTCATGTCACCAAGATATGCTCCCATCATCAATAGATCGCACCCAGAACAAGGAGACACGACCCCCATACACATATTTCCACATTCTGCAATGAGATATACGCCCAACATCTATATATCATGCCCAGAATAAGGAGACACGACCCCCATATGTGTATTTCCACCTTCTGCAATGAGATATGTGCCCACTAATGATATGTACACCCCACACAGGTAAGAAATCACCCAGCAATAAGAGAAAATGCTCAATTTGTCTTCAAATCATCAAAATATAGGAAAAAATCGCCCCCACACAGAGACAACACTGCCCAGAATGTTATGAGACCAATCTTCAACAATAAATTGTGTTCCTTCTCTAATATGATGCCTCAATCCACTGTGTATACATAAATCTTCTTGAAGCCCAAGGAAAAAATCTGAATATGATCTCTTCCTGCAGCTAGCTAGGGTGTATAGTTACAACACCAAAACTAGTAGATGAACGAGGGTTTCCAAAACCCTAGACTCTTTCCTCAAGAGCTCTCCAAAATCCTTTTCTCAAATGAGCAAATGCAAGAATGAGGGGAAACTCCTCATTTTTCCCTTTTATGTTCACTTGAGCCTTTTTCCTGCTCCTTTATTATTTAATTAAAAATAAAAGTCTTTTTAATTAGCCTAGGACCCTTGTCCCCTCTTTCCCCCTTTTTTTTCTTTATAAAGTTATCCTAGGTGAATTATGTCCCCTAGTTCACTTTTCCACCTTAGCCCACGGGAACTTAATTAGGGTAGCAGAATTCTCCCCTGTTTAAGTGGATGGGGACATCACAGTGATATTAGAGAAAACATAATATGTTTTCTCTAATATTACCCCGCACCCCCACCCTCATATCATATGAGTATTATGTTTTCTCTAATATTACCCCCGACCCCCACCCTCATATCATATGTTTTCTCTAATATTTCCCCCCACCCCCACTCTCACCCTCATATCATATAAAAAACATATTATGTTTTCTCTAATATTATCCCCCATCCCCACCCTCATATCATATGAGGGTGGGGGTCAGGGGTAATATTAGAGAAAACATAATACCCATGCCCACCCTCATATGATATGTTTTCTCTAATATTACACTGCACCCACACCCTCATATGAGTGTAAAAATTGGAAAAGTTTATATTTTATTATTAGGTGTTGCATAAGGTTAGATACTATAACAATAAGTTTACTATTGATTTAGTATTAGTTTTATTTAGCATTTAGTACAATATATTCTCCTCTATAAGGTGGAAAATCATATATCCATGGTGAGCACTACTAGAGCCTCTAGTCATTTCCACATTTGTTTAGAATTTGTTTTAAGAGATTCTAAGTCAGGGCCCCTTCAAATATAACCTTGGTTGGTATGTGGAGGAGGAATTGCAATCGATTGTAAAGGATAATTGGCACAATTTCTCTCCTAATATTGATTCATTGGCATGTGAGCAATTCTCTTCATCACTAAAACATGTAAAGGATAAGGTGGCAGCCTGGACGAGGAAGAGATTTAGGAATAGAGATGAAAAGATTGTTGAGGTTGAAAAATATTTGGAGGACCTGGTCCAGGAAAATGACTAGGGAATTTACAATGAGGAGGGTTTAAAGAACCTCAAACATCTAAAATCTTTGTGATCTAAGTTACTATTGGAAAATGAGTTGAATTGATGCATGAAGAGTCGAGCCACTTGGCTTGAAGTTGGGGACCAAAACACAAAATTATTTCAAAACTTTTCTAACCATGGGAAAAGCATTAAAACCACATGGGAGATGACCAACACTGAATGTAATAAGCTGAGAGGTTTCAAGGAGTTGGTAGATCTAGGAATACAACATTTCAAGGGAATCTTTGAGGAACCTGCTAGTGCAAACATTGGTGAAATATTGAAGGGTCATTTCACTATTTCTCGGGGTAGTAAATGAAGAGGATAATGAGAGGATGTTCATGTTTGTCACAAAGGAGGAATTATTATATGTATTCTCCACTTTTAAAAAGGATGGGAATCCACGTCTGGATAGATGGACAATCAAATTCTATATTGATTTCTTTTTCCTGTTGGGAGAGGATATACTTCGGGTGGTTGAAGAATTCAAAAGGTCGGGGAAGGTCCCTTTCAACATTAATACAAATTGTATTGCATTGATCCCCAAGGTGGACTTCCTTGGTACATTTGAAGGATTCAAGACCATTTCTTTGTGCAACTATCTCTATAAGATCATCTCTAAGGTGTCGGCAATAAGAATTAAACCATTGCTCTCCAATTTCATTTTGGAAAAACAATTTGGGTTCCTCGAAGGCAAGCAGATCTGTGAAGCCACTGGTAAAACACAAGAAGAAATTCATTATATCAATATTTCACATGATCCAGATGTTTTTTGTCAAACTTTATCTATCTAAGGCATCTGATAGGGAATCCTAGCTCTATATGAGATTACTGTTAATTCATATTGGTTTTTATCTCCCTATAGTCAAGTGGATTATGGCATGTGTAACCTTTGTCTCCTTTTATATTTTAATTAATGGTGTTTCCTCTAGTTTTTTAAGGTCCTATAGGGGATTGAGACAAGGATTCCCTCTATCCCCCCTACATTTTTCTTCTCGTGTTGGAAGGTCTTAGCAAAGCTTTGACTGATGCTAAAAGGAGAAGAATTGTGCAAGGTATAAGGGTTGGTAGGAAAGAGAGACTCACCCATATTCTATTTGTAGATGATTTTTATTTATTTATTTCAAATCGAGACCTCAATGCTTATTGGGATATTCTCCTCTTTTATAAAAAGCCATGATAATGGAATTCAATGAGACTAAATTTCCTCTTTATCCATATAAGCTCAATGACAGACTTGATGTAGTTGTTACTAAATATATACCCTTCCAAGATTTATAAATCAATGTAGTGGTAAATTATATGTGTTTCTATCTGAAACCAAACAATTATGTGAAGAATGACTGGTATTGGCTGACCAACAAGGTGGAAAAAAGAATTTCACAATGGTGCAACAGATGGTTGTCGAGATGATGTCATTTAGTTCTGGTAAAGTCTATGTTGGAGGCTATTCTCGTATACTAAAACACTTTGTCCCATATCCCAAAAGGAATCTTAGAAAATATTAGGAAGTATTCACTACAAGAACACCTTCCCATGGAGATTTTTACAGAACCTCCCCGAAAAATGTATCCCTTAGTTGTTTATAGAGGAGGCTGATGGCCGAAGGTTTTTGTAGAGGTTTTTTTTCAGTGCGACTTTAAGGTGAATATGCACCGGTGTGTTAATATTCAAAATAACCTCCATACTTTATAATAAAAGATACACTCACCAAATAAAGCATACTGGCGTTGTTGAATATTATGCATCAGTGTGCCTCACTATCGTCAAGCGCAACACGGTAGGGTAAATAAATAAAAAATACCAAACCGATTTTCATTGTTACAGTGCATCACTTGCTTCCAAACTCTCAATAAATCTTGGGTGTTCATCGTCCTTCCTAAGATGCCTTGCTTCCAGTGCTCTACACCGACTTGCATAGCTCCATTGGTAGATTCCACACATTTCCAAATTTTGGAACTTACCACAAATTTCCATTTACTATCAACGGTGAAACCATACCTCCTCAGGATATAAGAGGCCAGGTAAATTGTTTATTACCTTCCTATTTTCATTTTCATCCAATCAAAATTTGAATTTAGCTTGAAATTTGGCATATTTTCCAAAAAAAAAAATCAATTCCACACAGTGCCCCAGAACACTTTGGCTTGCCCCGAAGCGGTGTGTATTGTGTTAAATTCATAATGAGCATTGCCACCGATGCATATTATATATATGTAGGCATAGATTTAATTCAAGCAATAGTACTGTGATAAATTATAACAACAAAGTGGTGTGCCCTTTGGAACGCACCAAAACCGATGCATAATTAGATTTGACCTACACCGAGACATTTCAGTTAATTAACTGCACCGCTAACTTAACATTTTATAAAATTTAATGTAGTGGTGAAACCATTTTAACCAACTACACCAGTGTGTACATGAACAATAATGTATTGGTGCATCAATGTTCAAAAGCACCTCCATACTTTATCATAAAAAATACATGCATAGAATAAATCACACCGGTGTAGTTGAACATTACGCATCAGTGCACCTCATTGTTAATAATGTTAGGATATTTAGACACTTAGGATTTAGTTAATATTTACTTGGTCTAATGTGTTGTTAGGTAAAAGTGTGTTTCTCAGTGTGTTTCTTTAGTATGTGTTATCTCTCCAAGAAACTCTTTGAGGTTCTAGGTCAAAGATGCTTGGTAACTTAAAGTAAACTGTGTTTGTATTTATGTATATGTGGATCAATGGGATAACTCAACCTTAATAGACTGATATCAGGGTAATCAACAGTATATAATCAAATAAGATAGTGCTTTCAAAGATTAATTATCAGACAGTAGCTTAAACTGCGAGTGAAGAAGACAATACTTATAAACCAGATACACAATGATGGCTTATTAAGCAATGTAAATAATTGTTAATCAAGCTATGAACTGACTAATGAGATGACAGTCATTTAACAGTTAAGACAACTTGAATAAGAGTACAGGAAAGAAATTAATGAATGAAGTATGACATCAAAAGTGAAAGAGGACTATGATTTGTATTATATCTAAAAAAAAAAATTGTACAATGGTATAAGGCCTTTGTATCCAAAATCGAACCCTGTCTTTACCAAAATGATAGGTATTTATAACCTTTACAATAGATCTCGGATCCTTGAAAAATGGATCTGGATTTCTAAATATAGAAAACAGAGTATAAACTAATTACAATAAGGTAATTGAAAATCTATTTCATATGAATCAGGCTCTCTTTAAAAGGTCTTTGGCATCTGGTCTTTATCATAATGCACCTTTGATGTGTCTCTGATGTGTTGTCACATGTCTTCAAAACTGAAAGCTTTCACTAGCGGTGAGCAAAGTTTTAGTTGACCATATGAGCACCTACCTCCGATATCTCCACAAATCTTTGAAACTAAATATTTCATAATTTGGTGATTATTTTTTTTTATGCCATATTTTCTTTTAAATCACCCAAAAATAGCTTTGTTCGAGCTCAAAATATTCAAAATTCCTTCTCTGTGGTTTCACCGACTATACCGCCTTAGAATTTGCTAATTATCCGATGAAATCTCTGATTTTCAATGGCTAATTGGTTGTAACTGCGCTTCCTGTGCCGATGAAAGTTTTGTTTTAATCAAAAGGAAAACCTTTCATGATCAAAATCAAAATCATTGTTTGTATTAGTCTTCAGCTAAGTTTCCAGTTGTCTCTGTTAATAGCTTCAAAGGGGAAGAAGCAGCCAGCTTTGCTTTCAAGCTTTTATTTTTTATTTTTAAGCATCCAGCTATTCTCAAAAGCTTGTTTTTATCTGCTATGATCTTCTTCTTCTACTTCTTTTCCCTCACTATTTTCAAAGCTAATCTCTCGAAATCCCTATCTGTTTCAGCAAAGTTTTTGGATAGGATTTCATATCCTTCCTTTATGACTCTTTCCAGAACTTCATGTTGCTTAATTTTGTTTCTTAATTTATTGATTAACTTTGAGTCACTAGTCTTTTTCTTTCTGGATGTTCCACCTTCTTCAAAGGAAGTAAAAACTTCAAAATCTTGTGCAGGTTCCATGGAGTGCTCTGGACTTTCAATGGCTGGAATTTCATCATCTTTCTCTGGTTCTATGTCTAAATATGTGTATGGAAGATTAAGAACATTTTCCTTCTTTACTGTAGATTGCTCTAGGTTTGTTTCAAAATCCAATTTCTTTTTAGATTTCTTGGGCTTTGAGCTAGATTTTTTCTCTTCTGGTGACTTTGGGAGAGCCCTCCTTCTCCTTGAGCTACTCTGAGGAGTTGGTTGTTTCTTTCGTGCTTTCTTATTTTCATTCTTAGGTTGAGTTTGGGTCTCAAAACCTTCCCAAAAGACAAAGTGCTGCCAAGTTCTTCCTCTATGTCTCAATTCTTCCAAGATAATCATTTTAATAAGACCAAAATGACATAGGTTATTATTGATGCTATGTGGTTTAGGTCTAACCTTATTTCACACTTTTGTTAAACTTCTATGAAGAAAGAAAGGAAGATTTAAAAGTACTTTCCCTGTGAAATGATCTAGAAGTCTAAAATGATATAACATCAATTTGTCATACCTTCCCTCTGAGGTTATATACAGTTGAATGTGTTTGAACAGGTTTTGTCATTTATCTTCCAAGTAAGAAATAGGAATGCTCTTCTTCCATATTATACTTTGAAATTCTAATTTCAAGTATGGTCTAAATTCTAAGTTCTTAGTCATTGTTGTCTTAAACTAGCTCTGACTTGTTCTGGGTAAGCCAGTATCTGAGGCAATGGCAGCTTCATCGACTATCAATTCCAGAGTACCTACTGTATCTTTCTTCCCATCATATGATTTTGCAAACACTTATGTTGTTCCTTGGTGATAACCCTCCTGCAGCTTTTCAATGTATGTAATACAGCCTGCATCTAAGAAACGTTTATGAACCTCTGTGCATGATTTCAAATAATCTATGATGTCTAATTCTTTTCGAAGAGGTGGTCCTCCTCGTTTGTTTCCCATCTTTACAGGTTGACCTGTACATGGTTAACACAAAGATTTTTCCAAATTGTAAAAGTGTTGGCGCTGGTGAAACTAATTCTATGTTTGTCAAATGATAAAATGAAGCTCAAGTATGGTCTTTGAAAGCCGTGAATATTTGAGAGAAGGAATTATGACCACGGTTGATGTAGACTTGGAACTGGTACTTGATTATTTAAATGAAATGATGATTGAGTGTTCCACTTATTTAACCTATCCTCTATCTACCACACGAGATGTAAGACCAAATATTTCATCATATTCTATTTATGATGTGGTGAAAACGTGTAACCGCTCCTCTACCTCCATTTAAAATTCCATCATGATTACATAACATGTATACAATATGTCTCTTTCAAATTTAAAAAAAAACGTCGAAGAAAGAAAAACCAAGCCCGCGCTTTCACCGGCTCGCTTGTTGTCAGGAATGTCATTTAGTCATTGAAACCTTGAACTTTCACCGACTCACTTGCACTTCAAAACAGGAGTTAGCCATTGAAAAGCTTTTTCTTCTATTTTTCTTAAAAATACCTTTTAACAAATGATTTGTTTAGGAAATGACAAACTATATCCCTTATATTGACATTTGAAATTCTAAGAAAAATAGTATGGGACTCTATTTATGACCATGCCATCACCAAAAATGACACAAACTGACTGGTTCATTTTTGGAGATAACATCTAGCTCCAACTGGGATGGAGACCTCCCTGTGAGGTTTCCAAGAACTTTTATTGACTCAGTAGCCTTCCTATCACCTAGGACTTAAAATTGACTTGACTCAGTAGTTCGTTGGGCATGGAGTTATTTTGACACACAGACTGAAAAATAAAAACTTAAAGCAAAATATTTACAAAATAGTTCAAGGCTTAAGAAAGCCTTATGAAAAATAAATTTTGAGAAACCGCCCATTAAATGGGCCACCTGAAACTTCTCCACCTGATAGACTTTGGAGAACAAAGGTATTGTTGTGTTGTATTGTTGATATGAAAAAAGGCCCTATCCAGAGAGAATCAAACTTGCCATGTTTTCCCTTTTCCTCCCTTGCTACATCCCATTTCATAACCAGATCTCCTGCTTTCAAATTGTCCACTTTAACCTTCCTATCAAAAATTTCTTTCATTCTCCTCTGATGAACTTCTGTTTTCTCCAATAATTGTTCTCTGTTCTGTTGTAATTCAACCAAATTTAAAATCCTTCTGGTAAGATCATTTGGTATAGATTCTGATTCTTGAAGGAATTTGGCAACTGGCAACGAAAGTTGGATAGGAAATACATCTTTTGTGCCATAAACCAACTTAAAAGGAGATGTACCAATTAATTTTTTATCAGTCACTCTATCAACCCACAAAGCAAACTTCAATTTTGAATCCCATGCCTTTGTATTATGTTCGAGTAACTTTTTAATTATCCTTACCAAACTTTTGTTTGATGACTCAGCCAAACTGTTTCCCTGTGGATAATAAAAAGTGGAGTGTACCAACTGAATTCCCATTTCCTCACATAGTTTGACTAAGGTTTTGTCATTGAAAGCAGCAGCATTATCAGTCCCTAACCTCTTTGGACAACCACATCTTGAAAATATATGATCCTGTAAAAAATTAATGATAACAGTATGATTGGCATTCCTCGTAGGAATAGCCTCAATCCATTTAGTAAAGTAATCAGTAGAAACAAGGATCCATCTATGTTGATTACTGTATGGTGGATGAATTTCCCCTATGAAATCTAGGCCCCACTGTTGAAATGGTCCTGTGACAACAATTGGTTTAAGGGGAAGAGATTTTAATTGATGTTTACTTGCAAATCTCTGGCATTTGTCACACCTTTTTACAGAAGTATACACATCAGAAAATAAGCAAGGCCAATAGTATCTAGCCTTCAAAATTTTGTTTGCAATGATCTTCCAATAGTGATGTCCTCCACATTCACTGTCATGATTTTGGCTGATTCATCTTTTTTTACACACCTCAATAGTATCCCTGATGGATCTTTCCAAAACAACATCTTATCAGCTATACAGAATTTAATAGCTTTGAGTTTTAAAGCTCTTACCTGAGTTTTTGTCAATCTGTTGGAGCTGATAATTTTTGCAGAAAATATATAACATGACTGTACCACTCACAGTCAAGTAAGTGAGAAGAAACCTGCAAATTATCACTACCTATGTCTGTTGTAATCTAAATGTTCTCTGTATTTATGCCCACAAGATTTATCTCAAGCATCTTACAATTGTCTTCTGCAAGGAGCTTGGTAAGTCGTTGACCCTTCACAAGCTTTACTGTCTTGATCTCAATATCAAATTCAATTAACTTTTCTATCCACTTACTCCTTTTGACATCTATGTTAGGTTGTATAAGCACATCTTTAGTAGAACTTGAAGGTACATAAGTTATTACCTTGGCTTGAAGAATGTATATCCTGAAGGCTTTCAGTGACTTGATGAGTGCATATGCTTGTTTTTACAATGGTTCATACTTTACTTCAGCATCTCTCAAGACCTTACTGAAGAAAGAAACTGCCTGCTCCTGACCATCAACATTTTTCTGCAATAGTACAGCTGCAATTGTTTCTTTTGAAGCAAATGAAAAGATATAAAATTCTTTGTCAAAGTCAGGACTGATTAAAATAGGGGTTGTTATAATGGCTTCTTTGATAGAATTGAAAGAATGTTTAGCTTCTTCGGTCCATCTTACTTCAAAATTCTTTCTTAGCATACAAGTAATGTGCTTTGTAAGTTCTGCAAAGTTTGTTATAAATCTTCTGATAAAATTGATTGTTCCGAGAAAATATTGAATGCTCTTCTTTGATCTAGGGAGAGATAACTTTTGAATTGCTTCTACCCTCTTTGGATCTATCTTTACCCCATCAGCTGAAACAATGTGCCCAAGTAATTTCTCTTTTTTAAGTGCAAAATGAGACTTCTTGGGGTTTAAAGAAATACCATACTTTCTACATTTCAGGAAAGTTTTTCTTAGATGCTACAAGTGGTCTTCATGGCTAGATGAAAAAACTGTGATATCATCAAGATAAATCAAAACAAATATATCTTTTTCTCCCACAAATGCAATATCCATTTCCCTCTAAAACGTTGCACCCGCATTCATCAGTCTGAATGGCATATTTTTGTACATAAATGTACCCCATGGTGTAGTAAATGTTGTTTTTTCTCTATCATACGGATGGACTTCAATTTGGTTATATCCCGAGAAGCCATCAATGAATGACATGACGCTTGCTCCATAAACTTTTTGCAGAATATGTTCCATCTTAGGCAATGGGTAATTATCCTTTCTAGAGCATTTATTCAAATTCCTAAAGTCTACACAGAGTCTAATCTCACCATTTTTCTTTCTAACAGGAACAAGGTTTGCAATCGAGTTAGAGTATCTAAGAGGGATGATGATCTTGGCCTCCAACATTTTTTTGATTTCCTTCTCCATAATGGGCAACAACATCAGGCTGAAAGATCTGAGTTTTTGTCTGAACGGTTTTGTATCTTTGTTTAAAGGAATCTTGTGTTGGATTATTTCTGTATTGAATGTTTTCAAATCCCCATACTCCCATGCAAATATATCAGCAAACTCTTTTAACAATTCACCATAATCATCCTTTTGTGTATCAATTAGATGAGATGCCAAATTCACAAACTTAGGATTCTATTCATTTGCTACATTGAACTGAGAAACATATGATTCTTCTTCTTTCTTTTCTAACTTGATAGCAACATCATTGTGATCAAAAAGATTTTCTAAAGGGACCAAACCTTTAGGAATTTTGTTGGTGGACAATTGAACAATTTCATGTGCTCCAATCTTACTTCTGAGTTTAGGCTTCTCTATTTTTTCATCATGTTCATTTTCCAAATCAATTTGTAAATCTGCAAATTCATCAATTACTCCAAGAAATCTAGTCAACTCTGCATCATCTTCAAATACATTCCAAAACCTCACATTATCAGGAAGAGAGGGCCTATACTTCACTTGGATTTCATAATTCAATTTAGGGGGTAGAGGAGGTATAAAAGCACAGGCTGATACAGCTAATGAATCGGCCAATTCATTCATAGCTCTAGGTACGTATGAAATCTTGAAGATTGCAAAGGAAGCAATCATTTTCAACACTTCATCTCTATAGGATTTTAGCCTAACATGTTTTTCCTGGAAGGATTTGTTTACCTATTGAATTATTAAGTCTACATCTCCAAATACTTGCAATCCCTGAATCTTCATCTCTTTGGCTGCATCTAATCCTAGGAGCAGTGCCTCATACTCTGCAATGTTGTTAGTTACTTTAAAATCAAGTTTAAAGGACAAGTGAGTAGTTTCTTTTGAAGGAGAAATGAATAATATCCCTGCCCCTGCTAATTCTCTAGTATAAGCGCCATCAAAGAACATGGTCCAAATGTCATCTTCTGCTACTTATGTGGACTGAACTGCAGGCTTCTTAAGCAACAATGAATCCAATAATGAATCATCAATTTGTAATATGCAAGATCCCATATCTATGTCAACTGAGTAAATAGGATGGTTGGCTGGATTTCGTTCATCACTGATGATGTAGGAAAGTTGTGACTCTTTGTATAGCTTCTTATTTACTCCTCCAAAAATAGGGATAGTAGCATATGAGAGATCCATCTGAAGAGTTCCTCCTAACCTATTCATCCACCATCTTGATAACAAACATCCAAATTTGGGTGGAATGTTTGTTACAACTACATCCATGATCATGGTTTTCATAGATGCTTGAGTTAAGGTCACCACAAATCTTTGATCATTCCTAGACATTTAATTTTTCTAGAGTCAAAAGAGAAAATATCATGGTAAGTTTTGGTAACTTCTAGTCCAAGTTCATCCATAACTTCCTTTGGCATTAGTTTGTGAGAGGCTCCAGAATCGAGTAGGCAGTTATGCAACGTTTTGTCATGAATGTTTA
Source organism: Picea engelmannii (assembly GCA_009831015.1). Lineage (NCBI taxonomy): Eukaryota > Viridiplantae > Streptophyta > Pinopsida > Pinales > Pinaceae > Picea > Picea engelmannii. The sequence continues at coordinate 173,722 of ML792439.1, read as the reverse complement.
AAGAGATATAAAAAGGAGGTCAGCTTTCATCTCTCTCTTCTACCATTTTTCCTAAAACAATAGTGGCTTTGTCATCATATATATTAAGAAAATCAGCAAAGGAAGATATAGATTTGGGATCCAGAGTCTTGAGAATGTTTTTCTTAAATGATTCATTTTTCATTAACTCAACCAAAGGGATGGGAATTTTGATTTTTTGTATCTCGGCTTCAAAATTGAAAGAAGAGGAAGTTTTATCAGAAAATTTTACCTCATTTGAAGGAGCTTTTAAAACACTTTGTTGATCATCAAGGCTCTAATTTTTTTGAACTTGTTGTTTGTCAAGGGTAGCAGTCTTCTTAGGAGGAACTGGTATATCCACTTTTGAAGGAGATTTATGTTGGACTAATCGCCGCACCTCTCGTGAACTAGGGGTGTTGGACTAACCGTCGCACCTCTCATGGACTAACCGCCATGATGGGAACATCGGACTAACCGCCCACTCAAGGTGATGTTTCTGATTTGGAAGTTTACTAAAACCTGCGGGTTTTGGTGTAATGGAAAATCTTAACAATTTCAAGGTAATACGTTGCTCATCAGGGATCTGATTTTTTTGAACTTGTTGCTTGATAGGGGCAACAATTTTCTTAGGAGGAGCTAGTGCATTCTGCTGGGTAGTGTTGGTCTTAGATATGAGATTGTATTTGTTGTTATCTTCCATCTGACAAAGACTATTATCAACAGAATTTTCATTTACCTGTTCAGTCATTAATGCCTCTTCATAATCATGTTGTGTCAAATAAGATTTCCCCGCATCATTGCCAACACAGTGAATATTCTCCTCTTATTCTTCTTGAAAAACATATTCATCTTCGTCCATCACAACATTTTGGAGAGGAACCTTTACCCTCTGATCTTCTATGGGATTTCTCTTAGAGATCTGAACTTGTTGGTTGTTCCTCCTGAAGGTATTTGGATTCTGATTTGGATTTTTGTTAGGGTATTCATAAGAAAATTTTCCCTTGGCAAGTTGTTGGTTTTCAATCTTTAGCTTGGACATTTCTAAGGTTAATGATTTCAGCATCTTAGCCAATTTGTCTATCTTAGGATTTGGAATTTATGATGAAGAGGCTTCTTCTTTCTACCTTCTTCTATCAACAGTTCCCTTTAACTTGTGAGTAGCTAAGATATTTGACTCTACTTCAAGAGCAACGTCTTGCATCAAATAAAGTGAAGCAAACCTCCTCTCTCTTAGTAGCAAACAAAATTCAGAGTCAAATGAGTTGGAATAAGTGATTTGGGTAGAAGTCTCTGTAGGTTTGATTTTTGTGGGTATTTTACTGTACATTCTGTTGAATCTCTTGGTGAAATCAGATACAGATTCACCATTTTCTTTCCTTAAGTTTCCAAACTTTTTGATATAGTACAAAAAGTATCTTCTATCTCCCCAGTGTTTCAAAAAAATATCATCCAACTCTTCTATCCCAGCTATAGAACCAACAGGAAGTTCTTTGAACCACTTCCTAGCATGACCATCTAAGCTTTGGACAAAGACTCTAGTCCAGACATCAGCATCTTCTATGTTTAGGTTCTCAACATAGCTATAGAACGTTTCTATATTTTCAACTACAATTACATCTCCTTCTCTGGTAAATTTTGGCATATACTTCTGGTAGTCACCAGTGGGCATAGCTGCAGGTGCATTTGGTAACACAAGAGGGGCATATCTGGCAGCTAGGATTCGTTGCATTTTGGTCAATGGAGGAGGTGCAGCCATGGTGAGTATTGGTGAGGGAGGTGATATGCTTTTATTAGATTCTTCAACACTGAGGGGATTTAAATTAAAAGGGAGGAAGTTGTCTGATGGGAAGGAATTTTGATGTGAGGCTATATAGAAATTGACAAGCTGCTCAGCCAAGTTTCCTTCACCTTTAGCAGACAGTTCCTGAAGGATGTGTTCTACAATAAGAAGACTAGTGTGAATATTTATATGGTCTTCTTCCTGCTATGAATGAAAGGACTCAAGAGATGAGGAGCTGTGATTTCTTTCTAAGGTATTAGATGACTCTTCAACCAAATTTGAGCCTATCACTTCTTCTGCGATGACATTTTCCTCTTGATAATAAATAATTGATTCTTCTACAGTTGTTTTTTCACTGACAATCTTAGAGGAAGAAGATTCAGTGTTTTCTGCTATGGATTTTTTAGAATGAGAAAGAGGATTACTTTTGGTACCTGATTTTGAAGTCTGGCCTTGAAATGATCTTCCTCTTCTGAGAATTAGTTCTGGGTTGGCCACTGGTGTGACATTATGGATTAGCCCTGGTACTGATCTTCTTTGGAGCCAGGATGAACCTGTGGAGTCTCCAGATAGATGATTACAACCAATGTAATGTCTAATCCTTATCTATCATCAAGGATCAGCTCTGTGTTGTCTCCCAGGAAAGATGAGCTTCAGTCTCCTCTCCCCAACAACGGCGCCAATTTGTTATCTCTCCAAGAAACTCTTTGAGGTTGTAGGTCAAAGATGCTTGGTAACTTAAAGTAAACTATGTTTTTATTTATGTATATGTGGATCAATGGGATAACTCAACCTTAATAGACTAATATCAAGGTAATCAACAGTATATAATCAAATAAGATAGTGCTTTCAAAGATTAATGATCATACAGTAGCTTAAACTGTGGGTGAAGAAGACAATACTTATAAACTAGATACACAATGATGGGTTCTTAAGCAATGTAAATAACTGTTAATTAAGCTATGAACTGACTAATGAGATGACAATCATTTAACAGTTAAGACAACTTAAATAAGAGCATAGGAAAGAAAGTAATGAATGAAGTCTGACATCAAAAGTGAAAGAGGACTATGATTTGTATTATATCTAAAAAACAAATATGTACAATGGTATAAGGCCTTTGTATCCAAAATCGAACCTTGTCTTTACCAAAATGATAGGTATTTATAACCTTTACAATAGATCTCATATCCTTGAAAAATGGATCTGGATTTCTAAATATAGAAAACATAGTATAAACTAATTACAATCAGGAATTGAAAATCTATTTCATATGAATTGGACTGTCTTCAAAAGGTCTTTGACATCTGGTCTTTATCATAATGCACCTTTGATGTGTCTCTGATGTGTTGACACATGTCTTCAAAATTGAAAGCTTTCACCAGCTGTGAACAAAGTTTTAGTTGACCATATGAGCATCTACCTCTGATATCTCCACAAATCTTTGAAACTAAATATTTCATAATTTGGTGATTAAATTTTTTGATACCATCTTATCTTTTAAATCACCCAAAAATTGCTTTGTTCAAGCTCAAAATCTTCAAAATTCCTTCTCTGCGGTTTCACTGGCTATCTCGCCTTAGAATTTGCTAATTATCGGGTGAAATGTCTTATTTTGAATGGATAATTGGTTGTAACTGCACCTCCTGTTTCGGTGAAAGTTTTGTTTTAATCAAAAGGAAAACCTTTCGTGATCAAAATCAAAATCATTGTTCGTATTAGTCTTCAGCTAAGTTTCCAGCTGTCTCTACTAATAGTTTCAAAGGGGAAGAAGCAGCCAGCGTTGCTTTCAAGCCTTTATTTTTTATTTTTAAGCATCTAGCTATTCTCAAAAGCTTGTTTTTATCTGCTATGATCTTCTTCTTCTACTTATTTTCCCTCACTGTTTTCAAAGCTAATATCTCGAAAGCCTTATCTGTTTCACCAAAGTTTTTGGATAGGATTTCATATCTTTCCTTTATGACTCTTTCCATAACTTCGTGTTGCTTAATTTTCTTTCTTAATTTCTTTATTAACTTTGAGTCACTAGTATTTTTCTTTCTGGATGTTCCACCTTCTTCAAAGGAAGCAAAAACTTCAAAATCTTGTGCAGGTTCCATGGAGTGCTATGGACTTTCAATGGTTGGAATTTCATCATCTTTCTTTGGTTCTGTGTCTGAATCTATGTATGGAAGATTAAGAACATGTGTCTTCTTTACTGTAGATTTCTCTGGGTTTGTTTCGAAATCTAATTTCTTTTTAGCTTTCTTGGGATTTGAGCTAGATTTTTTCTCTTCTGATGACTTTGGGAGAGCCCTCCTTCTCCTTGAGCTACTATGAGGAGTTGGTTGCTTCTTGTCTGCTTTCTTATTTTCATTCTTAGGTTGAGTTTGGGTCTCAAAACCTTCCCAAAAGACAAAGTACTTCCAAGTTCTTCCTCTCTGTCTCAATTCTTCCAAGATAATCATTATAATAAGACCAAAATGACATAGGGTATTCTTGATGCTATGTGGTTTAGCTCTAACCTTATTACACACTTTTGTTAAACTTCTATGAAGAAAGAAATGAATATTTAAAAGTACTTTCCTTGTGAAATGATCTAGAAGTCTAAAATGATATAACATCAATTTGTCATACCTGTACTTTGAGGTTATATACAACTGAATGGCTTTGAACAGGTTTTACCATTTATCTCCCAGGTAAGAAATAGGAATGCTCTTCTTCCATATTATACTTTGAAATTCTAATTTCAAGTATGGTCTAAATTCTAAGTTCTTAGTCATTGTTGTCTTAAACCAGCTCTGACCTATTCTGGGTAAGCCAGTAGCTGAGGCAATGGCAGCTTCATCGACTATCAATTCCAGAGAACCTACTATAGCTTTCTTTTCATCTTATGATTTTGCAAACACTTTTGTTGTTCCTTGGTGATAACCCTCCTGCAGCTTTTCAATGTATGTAATACAGCTTGCATCTTAGAAAATTTTATGAACCTCTGGGCATGATTTAAAATAATCTGTGCTCTCTAATTATTTCCGCAGAGATGGTCCTCCTCGTTTGTTTCCCATCTTTACAGGTTGACCTGCATAGGGTTAACACAGAGATTTTTCCAAATTGGGAAAGTGTTGGAGTTGGTGAAACTAATTCTGTGTTTGTCAAATGATAAAATGAAGGTCAAGTATGGCCTTTGAAAGCTGTGAATATTTGAGAGAAGGAATTATGACCACGGTTGATGTAGACTTGGATCTGGTACTTGATTATTTAAATGAAATGATGATCGAGCGTTCCACTTCTTTAACATGGCATCTGTCTACCACACGGGATGTAAGACCAAATATTTCATCATATTCTATTTATGATGTGGTGAAAATGTGTAACCGCTCCTCTGCCTCCATTTAAAATGCTATCATGATTACATAACATGTATACAACATGTCTCTTTCGAATTAAAAAAAAAAAACATCAAAGAAAGAAAAACCAAGCCTGCGCTTTCACCAGCTCGCTTGTTGTCAGGAATGCCATTTAGTCGTTGAAACCTTGAAATTTCATTGGCTCAATTACTCTTCAAAATAGGAGTTAGCCGTTGAAAAGATTTTTCTTCTATTTTTCTTAAAAATACCTTTTAACAATCGATTTATTTAGGAAATGACAAACTATATCCCATATATTGACATTTGAAATTCTAAGAAAAATAGTATGGGACTCTATTTATGACCATGTCATCACCAAAAATGACACAAACTGATTGGTTCATTTTTGGAAATAACAGTATCCATTTGTAGTTAGGAAATCTAACAGTCACGATATGTTCCCGACATAGATTGATCTGACGGTTCATATTATCCTTGATCTTAATGACTGCATTGACGTGTGGCTTAACACTCAATTGGTTCATGATCTCTATTTAAAGAGCATGGAGGGTCATTTGTTGATGATCAATTGTGAGAAAGTCTCTTGTAAATCTCTTTGTAATCTCTTTCTTTAACATTAATAAATTGCTCTAAGTGGTCACATTGGTTGGGGTTGTGGATGTTTCCCCATAGGGTTTTACCGTGTCAAAATATCAATGTGTTGATCTTTGATTTGGTTGTGTGATTGGTTACTAAAGGTGTTCGTCCTTTATTGGAACATATGGTATCAGAGCCTGTTAATTAACCGCACTGTTAACTTAACATTTTATAAAATTTAATGTAGTGGTGCAACCATTTTAACCAACCGAATCGGTGTGTACATGAACAATAATGCATCGATACATCAATGTTCAAAAGCACCTCCATACTTTATCATAAAAAATACATGCACCGAATAAATTGCATCGGTGTAGTTGAACATTACGCATCAGTGTGCCTCATTGTCAATAATGTTAGGATATTTAGACACTTAGGATTTAGTTAATATTTACTTGGTCTAATGTGTCGTTACATAAAAGTGTGTTTCTCAGTGTGTTTCTTTCGTATGCATTAGTATGCATTTGTAGTTAGGAAATCCAATAGTCACGATATGTTCCCGACATAGAGTGATATGACGGTTCATATTCTCCTTGATCTTAATGACTACATTGACTTGTGGATTAACACCGGATTGGTTCATTATCTCTATTTAAAGAGAATGGAGGTTCATTTGTTGATGGTCGATTGTGAGAAACTCTCTTGTAAATCTCTTTGTAATCTCTTTCTTTAACATTAATAAATTGCTCCAAGTGGTCACATTGGTTGGGGTCGTGGATGTTTCCCCATAGGGGTTTTACCACGTCAAAATATCAGTGTGTTGATATTTGATTGTGTGAGTGGTTACTAAAGTTTTTCATCCTCTATTGGAATATTTGTGTTGTCGAACATGGTATCAGAGCCTATTAATTAACTGCACTGCTAACTTAACATTTTATCATATTTAATTTAGTGGTGAAACCATTTTAACCAACCACATCAATGTGTACATGAGAAATAATGCATCAGTGAGTAAATCTTCAAAAGAACCTCCATACTTTATCATAAAAAATATATTCACCGAATAAATTGCTCCAGTGCAATTGAACATTATGAATCAGTGTGCCTCATTGTCAATAATGTTAGGATATTTAAACACTCAGGATTTAGTTAAGATTTACTTGGTCTAATGTGTCATTAGGTAAAAGTGTGTTTCTCAATGTGTTTCTTTAGTATGCATTATTATGCATTTGTAGTTAGGAAATCCAACTATCAAGATATGTTATCGACATAGAGTGATCTGACATTTCATATTCTCCTCGATCTTAACGACTACATTGACCCATGGTTTAACACCCGATTGGTTCATGATCTCTATTTAAAGAGCATGGAGGGTCATTTGTTGATGATCAATTGTGAGAACCTCTCTTGTAAATCTCTATGTAATATATTTCTTTAACATTAATAAATTGCTCCAAGTGGTCACATTGGTTGGGGTCGTGGATGTTTCCCCGTAGGGATTTTACCACATCAAAATATCAGTGTGTTGATATTTGATCTGGTTGTGTGAGTGGTTACTAAAGGTGTTCGTCCTATGTTGGAATATTTGTGTTGTCGAACATGGTATCAGAGCTTGTTTGAAGACCCGCTCTCGTTGCAGATCGAGATCGTGAAGCTGAGTTGCCTCATCTCTGGTTTATGCCATTTATATACATTTTTTGGCTAAGAGGACTATTCAATTGTGTCTGGAGCGCTCGTTTTAGTCAGGAACATTTTTTGATTCACTTGAAAATGTTTATGTTTTCCCAAGATACGACCATTTCAGTTAGATCCAGAGGTATAAAACCTAAATACACCCTTTTTAATTTTTTGCAGAGTATTATTTCGGTTTTTTATTTTTTTGTTTCCAGGTTTCTACTCCTTTGGATCCACGTATTCTCTCTGCCCTGCACCCCATGCAATCTCAAAAAATCATAAACAAATCAGAAATGGTGCATTTTTCGAGTAAGCTAACCGAGATCTAACCCTTGTCATCGAGAAGTCAAATTTTTTTCTAGTGTGAAAAGAGTCTTTTATGAGCATGCTCTCTGAGGCCATCTTCAACAACAACAACAACCCCAATGCTCCTTCTAAACAATAAAATATGTTTTGCTAGCTCACTTGGTTAAAAGTTATCTTATTAAGTAAGAGGTATTGAGTTCAAGTCTTTTTTTCTGGTACTTTTTTTTAAAAGTTCATGCATCCATTGTAAAGTGTATTTCACTTCAAGTATAAAAGTAATAATTATAAGTAGCTTTATTTTAACGTTATTTATTTTGCATGCAACTTTCTGTTATAAAGTAACTTCATTGTAAAAGTGCCCCCCGCTTCTCTTCATAAAAGTGGGTCACTTCTTAAAGAAACTTACTTGTAAAAGTGAGGTTATTTGAAGTGGTATCACCACGTGGACCAACTTCTACTTTCCATGTGTCTCTTTGGTTATCGTTTATGCCTTTTTTTCAAAAGGGAATAACTTTCACATACGAAGTCCGTTTTTAGTGTCGTTTTTTTAAAACAACCTAGTTTTTTGAGATCCTTCCATTCAGACTGTTAGTTTCAATTTTTACATCCATATTATCTCCATATTTAATATGGATTCCTCTAGTGATCTTCTTCTTACCAGCACTAACTACTTCCAATGGAAATCTCATATGGAGGATTTATTAAGAAGTAAAGAATTGTACCAGATTACCATGGGGAAATAACTAGAACGTACTGATGGTGAAAACAAAATCAAATGGGAAAATAGGAATGACAAAGGATGTGGACTGATTGGAATGTCCATCTCTCGTAATTTAAGGTTTCACCTTCAAGGAATTGATGACCTTGATGAAGCTTGGGAAAAACTTGATCCCGTGTTTGGTAAACACAATATCATTTGAGCCCACCAGTTAAAAAATTAGATAATGACTTTAAGTCCAAATGATTTTTCTTGCATTGAAGACTATTTATCTAAGTTTATACTTTAAGGCTGTAAAGTATACCATCAAGGCATCCGTAAATGTTAAAAAGAATAACTTGAGGATAAGAATTGAAAAGGAAGGGTGAAGCAGAATCAGTTTCTCAATTATCTCTGTCTATCTTCCCAATGTTCTTGGATGCTAATATCTCTCTCAATAGAAGCCCATGAATGTTCTAATTCAACCCGATTAGTTGTTGTTTGTAGGATGGTATTAAATAGGTTCAAAGCAATATTGGTTTGATTTTGAAGCCTAGGTTCAATGTTGGGTTGTCTGCTACTTGGAACAGTCATGGAGGATAAGATTTTATTTAATTGTGAAAGAATTTAATCAAATGTCACTTCAAACTTTTAAGAGATGAGAATAGGAAAAACAATTTTGAAATTCAAAACACTAACATAAATACATTCGAGGTCGTTTCATGGATTTGAAACAATTTGAGAATTATAAAATAACAAAGAAGTACTACAGAAAAATATGAGGCTTTAAACAAGAAAGAATCTCATATTTGCGACAGGTAATAAAGAAGGAAAACGAGGTTTCTAATGAAAAATTAAGTATTAAGGTTAAAATGATTAACAGGTCTTAAAATCACTGATAGCAATTTCAGAGGAAAAGTTGTAAATAATTTGATATCCAAATCAATCTGAACTATATACGAGATGTTTGCAGGTAACTTCAAATTGATTATTCATTAGAAAAACATTGAACGAAAAACACAATAAAGTATAGTAAACAGGGTTGAAGAACACATAGCTACAAATTGGCAGGATTCAGAATCTCGTCTGTAATGTATATTATGATGGATTGGAAAACTGTTAATACCATCGGCTCTCTCTGAAAAATAAAAATCTATTTCTCAATCTTTAGAAAATATATGTATACATCTTCATCAAAATATTTCTCGTTGGTGACTAACCAACTTCCTAATATTACGGTTACATATATGAATAATGTCAACCATTTACATTTCCTTTATAATTTCTAATGATAAAAACATTCAAAAAAAAATGTTTTTACGTTTGTGTTGATGAACTTCCTTTCTCTGCCTCAAGACACTGAACACACTTTCCCAAAAATTTCACAAAAGCTCTGGGAGCATCTGGTATCTCATTTGCTTCAAACATGAAAAATCTTTTCTGTAATTCAGGCAAACAATTTTCTATCATCTTCTCTGTGAATTTAATAGTTTGCAACTTTAGGTTCGGTGTCACCATCCATTTGTTGATTTCTGTGATATTGATTAATTTAATTTTTGAAATCTCTATCTTCATTTCCTCCAACTCTTCTTTGAACCTTAGTGGGTGCTTGGCAATATTAATCTCACCTAATAATCCAGGACAGTCATTTTTTCCGATATTCAATGAAGTTCTTTCTAAGAGATCAAAAATTCCCTGGCAATCATCATTGACATCTTTAGTTATTCTTTTATATTTGGCCAGGCCTACTTCCCACACTTTAAGTTTTATGTCCTCTTTAACCTGTTAAGAAATGGATAATTGCTTAATCCTTCCGACTTCTTCCTTTGTTGAGAGGGCTACTGCCTTTTGGAAAGTCGTTCTAGCCACTTTCGCCTCCCTTTCCTTCTAGAAAACATTCTCCAAGGATTTATTTGTTTCTTGAAAACAATTCTGGACTATTTCCAGATTCAAAAACACTTTCTGTTGTTCTTCCTCTATTTTCAAATGTATTCCCAATGCTTGTGTCTTGAAAATTTCAAGTTCTACTACTTGATTAGTAATAGAACTAATTTTATCTTGTAATTTTTTATTTTCTTCTCCCAACTTTTGGACCTGTGCCTGTGTGACCTGTATTATCTGTTTTGCCTCTTCTAAGTCTATTTTCATTTTCTAAGATCACTAAGATCACTATTATATGTTTTTGCCTCTTCTAAGATCACTGACATATAGATCTCCTTCATGGGGGGTTACATAAGTTGACTGCAATGGGGTTAAGGAAGTGATAGGACTACCGATCTCTGTTGATACTGTTCCTCCTATCTTTTCTGGAACATCCTTGGGGATTTCTAGGGTTGTTTCCATCTCTTTTCCCTTCTCTGTCTCTGATTCTTTTGTTTGAGAACCCTTTGTGTCTTGGGAAGGTATCTCGGTATCCTTCATTTTACCTTTGGTATTTGCTTTGTTCTGTGTATTAGTTTCAAACCCTGGAGGAGGCCCTTCCTGTTCTGGAGGTTGGGTTGAAACTTCACCCTGCAAAATCTTGGGTAGGCAACTTTTCCTATGGCTCTGGAATGGCACGAATCCTGTCTGCGAGTCAGGTGGCATGGCCTGTACTCTGTTCAATACTTCTTCATAGGATTTAACATCCTTAAATGCATCATCATAGATAGATGTTTCATGTTCATACGCCTTTAGATTACAATGTATAAAATGCCTACTTATTACTTGGTAGGGGTCATACTTTCTGTGCTCAATATCTACTAATTTCACTTCTTCTAATGATTCGGCCTCTACCCTAGAATGGCCTAAATTTAATAAAGAAAATTTCCCAATATGAACTGGGAAAGTTGGCCATGACTTCTTCTGAGCTGCTTTTAATTCTAATCCAACACTGCCCTTTACTATCTGATGGGCTATCTCCCTGCACACCAATATGTCCGGTAGGAATTTAGGGAGTGCATGAGGGGGAATGGAACAACCGTAAACCCTAATGTAGGAAAAATTATCCTCAATAAACCAGTCAGCAATTGCTTTAAGATTTTCTGTGATTGCATCATAAATGTGAGGGGGTTCGCATCCAAAAAATATTTTATGCATCGGAATTATAATAAAATGACAAACCTCATAAAAT